>BPLS01030896.1:697-12084 GCA_019656275.1 Rhododendron kiyosumense | reverse complement strand
GAGGTGGTGAATTGAATGGGTGGCTATGGTGGGTTGAAGCAGCAAAGCGATGGGTGATTGCGGCAGTAAGTGACTTACAAGTGGTGGAGGTAAGTGGTAGCCGGAACAAACAATTTTTTTGAATTATTGTCGTAATTTATTTTAAAAAATTTACTTTCGATAATAATTTTCAATTTCCAAATTTTTCTTGTCGAGACAAATCAATAATCTAAAAAAAATAACGCAAAACAAACAAATGCAAAAAATATTTCAATAAACTTTACAGATATAAGGTAGGGGCTTTACTGATATGCCGTTATAAATATTAAGGGTGACAATTATAATTTTTCTAAAGATTTTGACGGAAAGAGGTTAAGAAACTAACGGTAGGGACCTTTTAAACACAAAATTGAAACGTTGGGGACCAATTTCGTGCAATTGGTAGGTTGGGGACTAAAACGGAACGTGAATAATACTTTGGGGACCAAAAATGTCAATAAGCCAAAAAAGTTCAATAGATTATGATTCTTGCCGGCTAGAGTTCCCGCGAAGACTTCTAGAAAATCAGATTCCGAAGAGAGAGAGAGAGAGAGAGAGAGAGAGATAGAGCGAGAAAGCACAACTACACAATGGCGACTCTACAGTTGCTCATGACTAATTGCTCGAAAGCAGTAGGAATTAGACCGAGACCACCACCACCAATACCATCATGTGGTGGAAGCTCCTCAAGCTCTTGTACTTTGAGGAGCAGCAAGCAGCCGGTGTGGGGTGGAAGAATGATCACAAACAATCACAGTGGCGAAAGAGGAGGAGGGTTCACGAGGGCGTACACTCCGGTACCGATGGTGATCGAGCAGTCGGAACGAGGAGAGAGGGCCTACGACATCTTCTCTCGACTCCTCAAAGAGCGAATCATCTGCATCAACGGCCCCATTTTCGACGACACCGCACACGTCGTGGTCGCCCAGCTCCTCTTCCTCGAGGCCGATAACCCCTCCGATCCCATCTACATGTACGTCAACTCCCCCGGCGGCTCCGTCACTGCAGGTTGCTGCTTTTTTTTTTTTTTGCTCTCATTTCAGTTCATTAAGGTTAGGTATTATTCTAGTTAAGTCACATAATTTTTTAATTTTTTTATCCGATTAAGTCACATAATTTGAGCCCGCGAGCTTGTGCTTTAAAAAAAAAAAAATTCCCAAGCTATTCTAGGTTAAGTCACATAATTTGCGCCTACTAGCTTGAGCTTGATACCCCAAACTATTCTAGGTGAAGTCACATAATTCGCGCCCACTGGCTTGAGCTTTTAAAAAAATATCCCAAACTATTCTAGGTTAAGTCACATAATTCACGCCCACGAGCTTGAGCTTTAAAAAAGAAAAAGAAATCCCAAACTATTAAAATTCGCAAGAGCGAAGAATTGAGAGTGCCAACGCACATCGAGGGTCCTTCTGAATGAATGATTACGTGAGTAAGATTCTAGGGCTCAAGTTTTTTACTCTTACTTAATTTGCATTTCCTTCGACGAACTAGTAACTGTTATGCTTCTTGATCCAAATGCTTGGGGAAATTGGGCATTTTTTTGCTCATGATGCCAAGTTCATGCTCCATTTGACACGATTTATCTTGCTTGTGGAATAGTTATTTTCACCTGTTGCTTAAATAAGTCAAATAGTTATCTTTCTTGTCTCCTTTTCAATTCACTCAATAGGGTTGTTATGTATTCTAGACTTAAGTATTGGATTTAATTTGCATTTCCTTCATTGAACTGATAGCCAGTATGCTTCTTGATCCATATGCTTGTGGAAATTGGGCATTTTTGGCTCATGATGCCAATTCATGCTCCATTTGACACGATTTTTAAATCTTTACTCTGCAAAAAAAGTTACTTTTATTTATCTTGCTGGTGGAATTGTTATTTTCCCCTGTTGCTTAAGTAAATCAAACAGTTGGTGGGGATTGATTTTGAGACCAAAAATATAGGGAGAAGATATTGTTAAAGCATCCAACTCAAGACCAATTGACAATGAGTAGAGAGGCCGCGCAGGTTCATTTACGTGTTTTGAAGAAGGTAATTAACCAATGATGGACAAACTCCAACATTCCCCCGCGCGTGCGACCCTCGACTCGCACGTGGAGAGGTAAACAAAGGATCCATAACATGTGTATCACAACAAAGAATGGTGCACTTATGACACAAACAAAGGGGAACAAATTCTCTGAAACCCTAACTTTGATACCATGTTAAAGCATCCAACTCAAGACCAATTGACAATGAGTGGAGAGACTTCCCAGGCTCATATACTAGTTTCAGAGAAGATAATTAATCAATGTGGGACAAACTCCATTAGATATTACTAGCTGAAAGATTCTTATATTTGTGTCTAATATAGAAACCCTACAACAACTAACTTTGGACATGACGTTTCAGTAGTGGTTAAGGTGAGTGATGATATGATTTGAATAATAATTTACCACTTGAGGCATGTAAAGTAAATTATAGGGTTATGACGGTTGATCATTTGTTGTACAATACATGTTTCCCTTCTTTTTGGATAATTTAGGAAGATTTTTGTTTGCTTTTTAGATGTTAAGTAATCTCCTTAGAAAGAAGGTTCTTATAAGCTACTTGCAAGCATCTTGTTGACAAATTGGTTGCATGTTTTCCACTTGTCCTGTCCTTGTTTAGTAGTGTGTTTTTTTGTTTTTTCCATTCATAGGTACTTAACCGGTAAGTAAGCTATTAGATATCATACATGGGTCTTTAATAATTATTTCAGGGGAGTAGGTGATGATTCAAAATTTTAGATTTTAGTGTTCTTTTGTAGCCTTGCGTGCTGCCTTTAGGGCTCGTTTTTGAGCCCCATTGCTTGTGGAATTGAGCCTTTGCTTGCTGGATTTAGCAAAGTCAGCCTTAAAATAAAAATCATATTTCTGCATATTCTCGGTGTTGGTACATGCTATTCGAGTCCATCTACAATTGTACTTGTTCGAACCTCCAACTAATTTACATTAGTTTTAGTATTAGAACAAGTGAAAATCCTTGAGTGTGCTTTCTTTCACGAGTCTTCTCAACATGGTAAGAAACACGGACCTTGACAAGAGGTCCCTTGATGATAGGATCAGTAGTATTGAACAAGCTTTTGATGATGAAAAGAGTAAAGACTACCCTTGAAGATAAAAGAAAGGAAAACAATGGACATTTTCAACCTTCGGTAGATATGGTAGGCCTTATTCTAAAGGAAATTTCTCAAGAGAATCATGGCAAAGGTATTGTGGATCCACCAACTTCTTCATATGCAGCTGATGAACATACATTTGAATGTTCAATTGAAAAACTTCAATTGCAGCCAACATGCATAACTGCACCCAAGGCACAACATATGCCAGCGGACAAGAAGGCCATCGTCATGCATGTATTGAAGGCCAAGGAAAAGGGCAAGATAGGCAGCCATCCAGAGGCCTCCACGCGTCCTTCAGCCGTACCTCCTTCAGAGAAACTCTTCCCCTAGATATAAGATTCCCAGATCATCACAAGTGGTTGTTCAGACCAGATCCATTCGCCCTTATCACCGTATGATGCGGATCCCATACTCCTATATCACTGCCTCTCTCTCTCTCACTCTCTCAGATTGCGTTGGGTTCTCTCCTCCTCCGCCTTCGGCAACCCCAAGTCTTTGAGAACTTGTTAATCTCCCCAGATTGTCTTCAGGGCTAGCATAGCCCCTCAACCTTACACACAACTATCAAAAAAAGCTTATTTCTGAAATTTCATCACCCTCACTAAGGAGGTGAAAGTGTTGCTGAATACACTGAAAAGTTTTGTAAGTTGTTCCCAAGAGCAGGAGCGCATGAAGTTGAAGTACTCGCTGCACAATACAAAGCTGGGTTGTGAACTGCAATCCAAGATGACGTGGCTGGGTTTAGGCTATGGCCTGTGGAGGAGACATACCAAGTTGCTGTACTGACTAAAGAGGAAATGAAGCGGCTATGTACTATGTGCAAACCCGCATTAAGTCCTTCAGTTCCTGCAATCAGCACCTCAACAGCTTAAAGACTTAGACAAGTCAAGACCCACTTGTTTCAAGTGTGGTGATAACGGCCATATTGCTAGCACATGGCCTAATTGCAATAAGTCTAGGTACACAACAACCAACCACAACCCCTTCACATACACGTGGGGCCCACACCCATAATTGTGTGTGGGCCTCATGTGTATGTGAGGGGGTTGTGGTTGGTTGTTGTGTACGTAGCATGGTTGGCCTAATTGTGGAGTTACTATAGCAGTGCAAGAGAATGAAGACGAGGAAAGTGCCAATGAAGAAAACAAAAACGGTTAGGCTATGACGAGGTTCATGCTGATACAATCGAGGAGTTGCACCTTTGTCAATCTTGAAAGCATTTACTGAACACAACTCATGATTGGATGCGTGATTCAATATTTTGCTCTAGAGCAGTCGCATATGGGCTGTATTACACATTGATTCTTGGTAACATTTTGTTTCACAAGATTTTGTTCAAAGGTTGAGGCTTAAAGAATTGCCAATTGCAAAACGGCATTTTATCTCATGGCTACATTAAGGTAATAAACAAGTTAGCAAAATATGTCAAATTTGTTGAAAGTCTTTCTAGAGGAGATTTGTCGGGCAAGGAAGTCTTGTGTGAGGTTGTTCCTATTTCAACATCTCAAATTTTATTGGGGTGACTATGGATGTATGATATAGCCGGTACGCATGATATGAGGGCAAATGCATATACAGAGCCAGTTTGATCACTCTCTGACTTCGAAGTAAGAAAGCTTGTCCACACTGGTCACTCACTGCAATTTGTCGGAGCCTTATTTCATTCAGCCAGGGGGATTAATGCTGCCAAGTTTTAAGAACAAACTTCATAATGTAGGATTGTTTGATTGATTAGTATTTTCTTGAATGCAGGATTGCATGTAGTTTATGAATTAGGGATAAATGCTTGTGGCATGAATGCTTTTATTTTTTATTTTTTATTGACTATTACTTTTTTGTCCTTTTAATTTTGTTGTGACAAATCTTTTTTTTTTTTTTTTTTTCCAATCAGAAAAAAGTTATCTGCATGTATAAATGCTTATTGCATGCTAGTGGGCCTGTGGCTTACTAAAGGTCACTTTGATTACACATGCTGATTATTAGAATTTGGCTGTAGGTAGGCAGGCTTTTCCTTATGTGGATAATTGCTTGGATTGATAAGCAATGTTTTAAGACATCGTGGCAGATAGGGATGAAAAATCCACTATCCTGATTAAAGTCCATGTAGAGTTCTAATCTCTTTTTTTCTTTATTGAAATAACCTTCGTAAGACGCCAATTCTGATGGTTTGTTTATTTGTTGTGACTGTTGATTTAGTAAATCTAATGTTGTACCTTTTGGTGTAGGTCTTGCAATTTATGACACAATGCAGTACATTCGGTCTCCTATTAATACCATATGTATGGGTCAAGCTGCATCAATGGGTTCTCTCCTCCTGGCTGCTGGTGCAAAGGGTGAGAGACGGGCCCTCCGAAATTCAACTATAATGATTCATCAGCCTTCAGGCGGGTATAGTGGGAAGGCTATGGATATGACCATTCACACAAAGCAGATAATTAGGGTTTGGGACACACTGAATGAATTGTATGCAAAGCATACAGGGCAGCCCATAGACATAATTCAGAAGAATATGGATCGGGATTATTTTATGACACCAGAAGAGGCGAAGGAATTTGGTATTATTGACGAGATTTTGGACAAGAGACCAGTGGCTCTAGTTGCGGATGCTGTTGGTGATAAAGGCAAAGATAAAGATTCAAAGTAGTCTTTAAGGGTAAGATTTCATATCTGGGCCTTTTTTCTCCTTTTTGCGTTCTGTTCAAATTTTTTGCAGATGTAAATGCCTAATGAAGCTGAGATTATTGTGTATGCGTATTGTTAATTTGTTAAAACCTTTCTAATAGTTTTTGTTTCTTGTTTTTCTGTTATTACCTTTGCTTTTGTTCTTTTCTATAGCTGTTAGTTTGGCTGTCTGTTCAAACTGTTGTATTATTTTTGCACTCACATGTTTATATTGAGGCCTATTAACTGTTTTTGTCTGTCCATACCTATGGCTTATCACCATTTGCAAGTAGACCAACCCTTGTATAGCTATTTTTAGGGATGGCAATTTAAATCGACCTGATGAGTACCCCAACCGTGACCGAAGTTTTTCCTCGAACGATAACTGAAATTTTCCCCCGCATAAGAAATATCTGTTCAGGTTCGGTTCGATTATGGGTTGCTGCCCAACCCGACACCTGACCCGTATTCAACGGAGAACGATAACTGAAATTTTCCCCGCATAAGAAATATCTGTTCAGGTTCGGTTTGATTATGGGTTGTCTGCCCAACCCGACACCTGACCCGTATTCAACGGAAACTGTGAAATTACAAAATTACCTCTTTATATTACTTTATAAGGATTTTTAGACTTTTTACACTTTGAAAGTTTAGGACTTACAGAAGCATGTCCCCCCACCCAAAGAAGTCAGAAGGGGGGCCTCCCTCTTACCTCTCCTGCACAACTCTCCTCTCCTGTGTGTGTGTGTGTGTGTGTGTGTTTCTTCGTTTATTTGATGGTGTTCCTCCTGGGTCTTCAAGAGTAAGGCTGTAGGACTTCGAACTTTCAGGATTTTGGTTACAGATGACTGGATGAACATAATCTCTTGTAGTTGTGGGTAACACTATTAGAGAATGAACTTTTGACCTATTTTATTCATCTTCTACTGATTCATATTTGACCAGAAACAAATGCCCTATTTTACTCTGATTTTGTACCTCCGTTCGGAAAGCCATTCTGTTCGGGGAATACCCAAGTCCCGTTTTGTTTAGGTATGGGAGAAGTCCTCTCCCCCATTCGGTTATCGGGGCGGATTAGAGTAGGGTAATCGTTTCGTATATCGTATATCGGGTACAGAAATGTCCATATGCTGTTGTCAGTCCTAGCTATTCGATTCTGCCTGGCATGATCCTTCGTTGCTGTTTACTCAAAAGTCTTATAACCCGGATTTCTGTTGAAGATGTTGGGATATGTATTTGCTTGTTTATGTCGATAATATGACAAGGTGATATAAGTGAAAATTTTGGTTGGCAGGTTGGGGGTTCCAGATCGAACGAAGACTTAAAAGGCTTTAGAAAGGGATGTTCTAAAGTGCTGGTTAAGGGCCCAATCCAAGAAAGGAAGCTGAGCCATTTGTTTTTTCGGAACTTTAATATGATCAAGAAGAATGATCTTTGACAAGTCTCGAGGATTCTTCCTTTTGTTGTTTGCGCATTTTACGTTAACTTTATCCTTTCTTCTCTCACTTCATTCATATTCTGGAGTATCTGCTTTCTTTTTCTGTGGGTGTTGATACTGATCTACTTATAAGTTATAACTTCGATTCATGGCATTTTGAAGTAACATGAAAGAGGAGCTTCATATGGCCTGTGCTTTTAGAAAGGTGTCGGGTACTAAGGAGAAGTTTTTGGGTGCCTGGTAGATACCACACATGTGGTACTCCGTCGGCGATCCCAGTCATCCAAACGTATTTTGGACGGTCTGAATTTTAGAGAGAGAAAAAGAGGAGAGTGGTCGGATGAGGGAAGAGAGAGAATAAATCTGGGCTATCCAAAACATGTTTGGACGGCTGGGATCGCCGACAGATACTGCCATGTGGTGCTCAGCACTCGAAAATTTCTCAGTCCTGAGGATTAACTTTTATGTACGGGTTTTTCGGCAATTCGGCAATTGCCGGAAGAGAATAAATTCTTTACACTGCCGGTGTAAACATTTGTTTCCTCCAAATCAATTGCATTGCGACACATGTCAAAACAGTGGTCCAAATTAATAAAACATGACGACGTAGCGCAATGCAATTGATTTAGAGGAAACAAATGTTTACACCGGCGGTGTAAAGAATTTATTCTCTTGCCGGAATTGGGAATCATCCATAGAGAACGGGATTCGAACAAGAGGTTATTTTTCTGTCTGCAGCTTTGACGTAAATCTGTGATGAATCCTTTCTTTCTTAAACTTTATCCCAAGTCCTTTCTTCTTTACCTTTCCCCTTTTTTTTATTGGTAAGCCAAAAAAGTCTACCCATCGTTTTGTTTCATTGGTAGATTACGTCAAAACAACCCCAAAGCCGAGGGCCGGTCGAGACAAACCACTATACTGAACTACCTATTGGAAAACACTTTAGAAGCAAAGAAAACACTTGTGCATCGCTCTAGGTATGCCACTACGAGTTCCTCTGTGTAACACTTTAGAGCAAGTATATCAGTTTAGCTAAATTATGAGCTAAAAATGCCTGTGAACATTGTAGATTTTGCTATTCTTTAGTTTCACCACTGCACAAATACTATTCATTTTACTTACACTATTTAAATATTATTTTGTTGGGTTCTTGGGTACTACGTGTGCTGGGTTGGAGGAGAGAGACAACTTAAAGTAAAAATAATACTAGTATTTAATTCAATGCTTGTGAACAGTTCTTAGCTAAAAGTACCGAAGCATTGTAGACAAAGATAAAAGGATACCACTTTACCTAATCTGGTGCAGCTCTCTTTTTAAGTTTTTCTTCTCTAAAATAGCTAAAAATGTATTTTACCTAGATTGATGTACATGCTCTTAAAACCTTAGTTGGAATCTTCCAATTGTGGCACATATTCCAATTTGCTTGACTAAGGCTTGGCTTAAATTTTTGAGTTTTTTGATGGAGTTTTTTTTTTTTTGTTATTTTCTCTTAAATTTTATTAGATTCGGGTCAACTTATAGATTAATTATTTGCCTCGATAAGAAGAATCGAAAATTAAAAAAATATAGAAAAAAGTTAAGAAAAGTACGTGTAAGTACAGTAACAAGACAAGTTGACGTTCGTGTGTCAGGGACCTTTTAAACTCACATTTAAAATGTTAGGGACTAAATTGGCGCAATATTTAAGTTGGGGACCAAAGCGACAGCTCGCACATATTTTGGGACCCAAAAAAGGTTAATAATCAGACACTAATCTAAAGACTGTCGACGATAAAGACACTATTAAAAACTGTCCATTTTTTTCAGTGAACTTTTTCCAATTTTGGTCGGAATTTTTTACACTTTTCTGATTTTCTCATCGAAACGAAACGAATGATGTGATGTAAAAAATTATAATTAAAGTTGAAAAAGTTAATTAAAATTCAAATAATACTTACTGTCATTACAAAATAATTAATTTAGTCCAAAGGGCCCCTAAAAGGCAAGCCTTTTGTTGATCAAAGATTAAAAAAAAAAAAAATCCATCTCTAGGAGCAAAAGGAAAGGAGGAAAAATGTGTGTGCAACACGTGTTCAGTTTTTAACCATATCCTCATGGGATTTGGAGACGCTTCAAACCTCCCGCGAAGCCTTTTACCAGAAAATCCGATACGGATAAGTAAGAGAGAGAGAGAGAGAGACCACAACTACTACAATGGTGACTCTACAGTTGCTCACTGATTGCTCCATCCAAACTCTGAGAGCTTCTTCTAGTAGTCCTCATCGGCGTTACAAAAGCAGCTGCGCCGTCCAAGCTCTGAGTACTAGAGCCTGTCTCCACCACAACCCCCAGTCAAAGCCGACTACTACTTCGTTGCCTTCCTCTCTCAGCCGCAGGCATCTGATAGCCGACACGGCCGCCGTTTCGATTGCGGTTTCTTCCCCTCTCATCGGCATTTCGAAACCGGCGAAATCAGAAGAGGGTGGTCTGTCCGATTGGGAAAGAGTTTTCCTGCCCATTGATCCCGGTGTCGTCCTCCTCGACATCGCTTTCGTTCCCGACGACCCCAATCACGGTTTACACCCTCTCTCTCTCTCTCTCTCTCTCTCTCTCTCTCTCTCTATATATATATATTATTAAACCGAGTAGTAGAATACAAATATCTAATGCCTTGTTTTTTTCATGATTCAAAAAAAAAAATTAAAAAAATTCCCCTACTTCCAACATTTTTATCTATCTCTCTACTTATTATCCCTCCTATTTTTCAAATTTTTTTTCAAACTCCAATCCAAACAAAGCATAAATTACATTAATAATCCATATAATCCCGGAATGGGTGAGTTCACACTATTGTTTAAAGGGTATTAGTCAAAAAAGTTACCCACTATTTCCCTTAATTCCCTTAATTTTGTTGTCTAAATTGTATTCTTGGTATTTTTAGTGGAAAGAAGTGGTAATTTGGCATCTATTTGAATACTTTAGAAATATAGTGTGAACTCAACTTTAGTCCAACTAAAGTCTAGCTTAAATCTTAATGTCAAGATCTTGTATGCTTATTTTGTTGGTTTTGGTGGAGTTGGAATTAAAATCCAGTTGCATTCCCTTTCGCTGCAAAACCTTTGCTTGGACAAAATTACTATGCCCGACCTCCTCCTAACTAACTTGGGTAGCTCATTTGGTCAACTTGTACACTTCCTCTCTTCCACAAGCCCTTTAGGGGCCAATCCTTAGTTGCACGAAGCGGGGCAGGAGGGTGGGGGAGGACTGGAGGATCCTAGGAGCTCCTCATTTGAGAGCGCCACGGGGTCCGTCTAGGAGTAATACACAAAAATACAAATGTGTAATGCAAGTAAGTATTGTTAATGTCGTTTGTGTTAGTTGCAAAGATTGTCTTAGTGTTCAAGTAATATTATGTTTATATTAAGTACTTGAGCAAATTTAAGTTAATATTTTTCTAATATGTTATCATTACTTTGTATTTTCTCTTGCTTGGTATCTTTTGTTTTTGTTTCTTTTGGGATTTATATGCCTAAGATGTTCAATCTTAGTTGGGAGCGAGTTCCTTTCTCAATGGGAGTGAGGTTCCCGGGAGAGTCTGACTTGGGAGCACATCCTCAGAGTGAGGTTCTCAGATGGATTCACCACCCACATAGGAGATTGCTGCAACTAAGGGTCAATCATTGCCAAAAGCAAGATCGATCATTTCTTTCCTGACTGGGGCTTATGTTGTAATTTTAATTCTTGTATTCTTCCACCAAAAAAAACTTCATCTTTCTATTTCCCTTTCTTCCATGACCTAAAGGCAAGTCCAACAGCATGTAGCGGTGATAAATGACCCGAACGAGATGACCAGTTAGTTTTTATTTATTTTTTTGATGAGTATAGAGACCTCCAAACTGACCAGTTAATTGTTCAAGCTTGTTTGTGAGATGAGCCAATCTCAAACTAGCTTTAATTGAGCCGAGTAGTAGCTTGTTCAAGTTTGGTTCGAAAGCTTGACGAGTTTCAAAAAATGTTTTAAGCTTGGTTTGTTTATGAATGAGCTTTTAGCCTTTGCCCTCCTGAAAATTATGCCATTCTCTTTTATTTCAACTTCTGTTTATAGTTTTTGGCGAAATAAACATAATGGAGCTGAGTCCTTTTTTTATTTA
>BPLS01030895.1:0-10593 GCA_019656275.1 Rhododendron kiyosumense | reverse complement strand
GGGATCGTACCCAAGGGAATTAGTTTATGGCTCGCCTCGGATTTGTAGATGCAAGTAGGGTTTTCGACTTTTAGCCAGTCAACTTGGTTTTACTTTGAACGGTGGAATTAAAATGGCTAAATTAAAAACGAATAAACTAGGAAAAAGATAGGTTAGGTCTAGGAATCCTAGCACTCATGACTTGGGCTAAATTGCATTTTTCACCAATTCACGCGATTTAAAATACACAATTGTAGGTATCAAAACCGGGAAAAAGAGATTCGATTATCAAGCTAGCTCTAGAACTCATTTGGTAAACCCCTCGAGCGACAGAGCTCTAAGCATCATGTGTGGTAGGTAGTCTATGCTCCTACCTACACATGATCAAAGAGGTTAACACCTCGGTAATTTCCCAAATGAATCCGAACCCCACATTAATTTTCAAATCTAGAAATTAAAACATTATTGGTGAAAAAACGCAATTTTTGCCCAAGCCACGGGATGCTAATCATCCCATGACCCAACCCTTGAAACCACTCACGCATATCTACGAAGATAAGAGCAAGCGAAAATTGACTAAGCATAATTGAAAAGACAAGACTAGAATTAAACTAGAGATTAAGATAGATCGGGAATAAAGCAACAACTTTAATTAAAGCGACAATATCAAAATCTAACTAATTAAGACAGAAAATTAAATATTGAAAGGCTGAAAAGCAAGAACACTCAAGAACAATGCAAAAAGCAAAAATGAATCTAAGCTAGATCTAGAAATTGTGTAAAAAAACGTCTACTCTTCTTTGTACAAAATGATGTCACAATCTCTTATACTCAGGAGATCCGCGCCTAGAATATTCCCACGATGCTCTGAAGATGCCCCGCTATTGTGCTCGGCATCGCTGGCCACGGCCTTACGCTGGCCACTAAGGGGCTCGGCATCGATGGCACGCCATTTCTCCCATCGATGCCGAGGTGGTTAAGGGGTTTGGGCTCTAAAGGCCTCGGCATCGATGTCAAACAATACATCCCATCGATGCCGAGCTCGATAGGAGGCTTGCTGCTTACGTCTTGCTCGGGCGATGCTTGATGTTGCCGTCTTGCTCGGGCGGTGCTTCTGTCTTGCCTGGGCCTTGGCCAAGGCCTTGGCCATCTGCTTCAGCCTTGGCCACGCCTTGGCTGCACCTCTGCCCGGGCTGCGCCTTGGCTGTGCCTTAGCCACACCTTGGCCACACCTTGGCCTTGGCCACGCCTTGGCCCTTAAAACTCCTTCTTAGGCGACTCGCGTGCAAAACAACACTAAAACATTCTACGAGCAAAAATCATTAAAACAACTAATTAGCACTTAAATTAATACTAAGCCTAGTTACTAGCGCACCCTATATTCCATTTCCGGGTGCTTATCACGCCCCCCAACTTAGGGTTTGCTAGTCCCTAGAAAACAAAATAAAAAGAAATTGAAAACAAGCTACTATGCAATCTTTCCGCATTTCACAACTTAGAGCATGCTCAACATTACTAACCAGCAAGAGTTCAACTATCCGGCTTTTTATTTCATTCCTACAACTCACAATTTTAGCATCCAATTAAACAGGCTAAGTAACAAGCAAGTTAAAGAGCAAGCTAAAAAGTTTGTGTCCTCGAACAATGGGAGGATACGGGACACAAAACTTTGAGAATTCAGACTTAAACCATATCCACCGAAAAAGTGCTTGATAAACAGGCAAAAGTGAACAAGAACTACTATGCCTCAAGGAACTACAGCACTTATTCAACAGAATTAAACTCAAGCAGAAGAAATTTGGATAACGAAAGAAAAGCATGCCATTAACTAATTATGCAACCATCAGACAGTCAATCATAAAGGAACCCAGGCGCACAAAAGATCAACTAAGGACTTTTTCAGCTTGTAATGACCTTGGTTACAAAGGGAAGAGACTACAAAATAGTGTAGTGGCCATATGCTAGCATGGTTCATCTACCCTTGGCCACTACCAACCCTAAACTACCCAAGACATAACAACACGCCAGCCAAACACCAAACAAGGTTACAAAGAAGGAATAAAGAAAAACTACGAAATAAGGCCTACTAAAACTACTACCACCGACTCTATCACATCTAGTCACCATCCTCATCCGACTTCCCACGGTATTAAGCCTTGAGCTTTCCCTTTCCATCGTATTCTTTCTCATCCGAAATGAATTCATAAGTCAAACCAATTTTCTTATCAAAGTATTCAACCCTCTTTTGAATCCGCTCTTGCTCTTTCATAGCATTTCTTTGATTTCTTTTCTTTGAAGAATAGGGTTATTTGAGGAGAGATTAGTAGGGAGAGAGATTGATGAGCCAATTTTGGGGCTCTTTGGAGAGGGAGATGAAAATTTGGGACTTTAACTTTTGTAGTGAGAGAGGAAAGATAGGGAATAAAGTAAAAATTTTTGGCCTTTTCGCATTCCAACCACTCCTATCACATTCACACCACCCCCAAATCTCCTTGAATCATTGAAAATCATTATCACGCAACCCTCCAAACATCCGGCCACCTAGGTTAAAGCAAAGAACGGGAAACAGACTAGGATGCAAAATAGGACTAGGTGACACATATGTGGTATGATCATGCAAAGAATGCCTTGTATCCTTTCCTAAGTGCGCTTTGAATTCCAAAATGATTGAAAATCGACATTTAAACACAATTAGGCATGAACATGCGATTATTCACCTAACTACAAGCAATTTATTGGAAAAGATGGGGATATGGAACAAAGCTTGCTCAAAAACTTGCTCAAAACTTAACCCATTCAATTTTCAACTAAGCATGCAATTTGAGAAGCACAAAATCTCTTAGGATTGGTATGAACTCTTGCCAACTAACAATTATTGAGCATGCAACAAGTCATGAACAAAACTAAAAACCATGACAAAAGGAAAGAATTGCAAGTAAAAACCTTTATTTATTTTTTTGAAATTTTTGAAATTTCTCATTTTTTTGGATTTTTACAATTTCTATTGTTTTTGAATTTTCAAATTTAACACAAAACACAAAAATGCAACTAGAATGCAACACAGAAAGCACAAAAAACAAATGGATGGCACATAAGCTAACCCCTCCCCCCAACTTAAAGCGATGCTATGCCCTCATAGCATTAGGAACAAGAGCGAAGAAAGGAAGAGTGCACGAATATACCGTCCAAGGGGAATGTCAACCCATAAATACCTCGACCAAGTTGGAGGATTTTATGTCAATGTCTTGCTCCAGCCAGATTAGATGCTTCCAGGGTTTACTCCTTCGGTTCTACCAACTCGGAACCATAGCTAGTCACACAGGGCCATATCCAAAGCTTTATTGGACTAACAACCGCGGCGCTTAGCCGCACCCATGCTTAGGGCTCCTGAATGCCTCACTCACTCCGGCTTTAGACCCAATCCACCAAGGCTGGTGTGGTAGCACATAAACCCTGCAGAAGACTTAAGAGAATGACCTTCCACAAAACAATTGACATTAGAACCACCGGCCCGTGTTATCCGGCTTCAAACCAAACAAAGATAAAAAGACAGAAAATAAAAGGACAAACATAAAGAACATGCAACGAACAAATCAAAACATGCAAAAACATAATGAAATGCACCACCCGATCTTCACGCGATCACAAGAGTCATACTTTTCTTCCCATTTCTTACCGGTGGGGTAAGTAATAGGTGGCTATACTAGACCATTGAACATGTGTTATGCTAGCGCCCGTAATAAAATTTATCGCTCGACCTCGCCAAACAATCAAGTTCAGCGTCCCCTAGGATCAAAAACAAGCAAGAACAAGATACAACCTAGCGTGCACTCCAGGCAATATCAAACCTCACTCACAGACCTAAGTTGCCTCCGATTAGGGGCAATCGCGGAGAGCATGGATCATTAACGATAAACTATTACCAAGAAAAGCTAATGAAAGCCCTTTTTACACTAACACATTGGTGATATCTTTTCGTGTGATTGATCTCCAAGATTTTATTCGATGCAAACATAAAATTAAACATAACCAAAACTAAACAAAACATGCAAAGCTAAGCAAAAGAGAACAACGCAAGAAAGAAAAGCAAATATGTACAATATTTACAAATTTAATATCAGAACTCGGAGCGTCAAAGTCACAGCTAGACTCCGCCAAACAATTAAGTTCAGCGTCCCCTAAGATCGTAACCAGGTAAGCACAAAATAGAGCCAAGTGCGCGAGCACGGGAATATCAAAGCTTAACCTAAGGATCCCTATCGCCCCCGTTGGGGCTAATCTGGAAGGCGTGAGTGGTTTACTGTGAATTACTCCTATCAGAAAGGCTAATTAAAGCCCTATGTTGCTGATATTAAATGGTTTGCCCTTAGAACCGGAGCTGGGCACACGATCCTTTTTTTAGTAGCGGCGTGCGGAGCTACATATACCCAAGTCAATGGTGGGTACCCCCTACCCGGGGGCCGGGTCCGACAAACAGTTAAGTTCAGCGGTTACGCTTTCGCTCCCCGTGCAATTTAAATTAAAACAAGCTATCAAACAGGGTCATCCGAGTACACAGGATCGACCAAAATTTCATCGGGCTCTCCAATTTCGAAGCCCCCAAGAAAAGGCTTAAGCCTTTGACCATTCACTTTAAAAGACGAACCATTATTCATGTTCACTACCTCTATTGCACCATGAGGAAAGACAGTTTTAACCACATAAGGACCGGCCCATCAGGACCGCAATTTACCGGGATGAAGATGCAGCCGAGAGTTATACAACAAAACTTTTTGGCCCGGTTCAAAATTTTTAATCACAATTCTTTTATCATGCCTTTCCTTGATTTTAGACTTATAAGCACTTGAATGATCATAAGCATTGTACCTCATTTCCTCAAGTTCCGTCAATTGAAGCTTTCGATGAGCACCAGCAAGAGGTAAATTGAAGTTGAGCTTCTTGATTGCCCAATAAGCCTTGTGTTCGAGTTCCACCGGTAAATGGCAAGCTTTCCCATAAATGAGTCGATAAGGAGACATTCCCAAAATTGTCTTGTAAGCAGTTCGATAAGCCCATAAAGCATCCACCAAGCGAGTAGACCAATCCTTGCGGTTGGGATTAACTGTTTTCTCCAAGATATTCTTGATTTCTAGATTCGCGAGCTCCGCTTGACCGTTCGTTTGAGGATGATAAGAAGTTGAAACCTTGTGAATGATAAAGTACTTCCTCATCAAAGCGGCAATTGCCCGGTTGCAAAAATGAGTCCCTTGATCACTAATTATGGCCCTTGGCATCCCAAACCTCGATAAAATATTGTCCCGCAAAAACTCAACCACCACGGAATGATCATTCGTGCGTGTAGGAATAGCTTCAACCCATTTCGATACGTAATCAACTGCCAATAGAATGTAGAGGTAACCAAAAGATGAAGGGAAAGGACCCATGAAATCAATTCCCCAACAATCAAAGACTTCGATGATAATGATGGGAGTAAGGGGCATCTCGTTCCGCTGCGTAACACATCCCAAGAGTTGACAACGCGTGCAACCCCGACAAAAAGCATACGTATCCTTGTATAAGTGCGGCCAATAGAATCCACATTGTAAAATCTTGGCAGCGGTCTTCTTAAAAGAGAAATGTCCCCCACAGGCCTCCGTGTGACAGAATTTAATTACGCTTTGCTGCTCGGAATCAGGTACACAACGGCGAACAAGTTGGTCCGCACAATATTTGAAAAGATATGGATCATCGAAAGAGAACCTCTTTACCTCGGTTAGGAACCGGCGCTTTTCTTGAATGTTCCAGTGAGCTGGAGTCAACCCCGTTACTAAATAATTTACGATATCCGCGTACCATGGAGTGGAGGATATACCAAATAATTGCTCATCGGGAAAGGAATCTCCAATAGGAATATGAGCGGTGAGATCTTTGAACTCTAAGCGCGATAAGTGATCCGCCACAACATTTTCTACCCCTTTCTTATCTTTGATCGTAATATCAAATTTTTGCAAGAGGAGGATCCATCGAATCAGGCGTGCCTTGGCATCCGGTTTCGTGAAAAGATACTTGAGCGCAGAATGATCAGTGTAGACAGTGATTGGAGCCCCAACTAGATAAGACCGAAACTTTTCCAAAGCAAAGACAATTGCTAGCAACTCTTTTTCTGTGGTTGAGTAGTTCATTTGAGCATCATTCAATGTCTTACTAGTGTAATAGATCACATAGGTCTCCTTCTCTTTCCTTTGCCCCAAAACAACTCCGACTGCATAGTCACTTGCATCACACATAAGCTCAAACAGTAATTCCCAATTCGGAGATCGCACGATAAGAGGTGAAATAAGACTGGATTTGAGCTTGTTGAAAGCCTCTTCACATGCTGGGGTCCACTCAAAAGGAACATCCTTTGAAAGCAAATAACATAAAGGTCGAGCAATAGCACTGAAATTCTTAATAAACCTTCGATAAAAGCCAGCATGTCCTAAGAAAGAACGGATGTCCTTCACACACTTCGGAGTAGGGAGATTCCGAATTAGGTCAACCTTGGCCTTATCCACCTCGATTCCGTTGGACGACACAATGTGACCAAGAACGATACCTTCGGTTACCATAAAGTGACATTTCTCCCAATTCAATACCAAATTCTTCTCTTCACACCGTGTCAGCACTTTCTCCAAATTAGCCAAGCACTCGTCAAAAGAGTCACCAAAAACAGAGAAATCATCCATGAAAACCTCGACTATCTTTTCAACCATATCGCTAAAGATCCCCATCATGCACCTTGAGAAAGTCCCCGGGGCGTTGCATAACCCAAATGGCATCCGGCGATAAGCAAAAGTCCCGAATGGGCAAGTGAACGTCGTCTTCTCTTGGTCTTCTAGAGCAACTTCAATTTGGTTATACCCAGAGTACCCATCCAAGAAGCAATAGAAAGCGTGCCCCGCTATGCGTTCCAAAATCTGATCAATGAATGGTAAGGGAAAATGGTCTTTCCTTGTGCTGGCGTTGAGTTTTCGATAATCGATACAAACCCTCCAGCCCGTCTGCACCCGTGTTGGCACTAACTCATTCTCCTCATTACGTACAACTGTAACTCCAGACTTCTTTGGGACAACTTGGATTGGACTCACCCACTTGCTATCGGCAATAGGATAGATAATTCCCACATCAAGCAACTTAAGAACCTCCGCCCGTACTACATCCTTCATAATCGGGTTCAAACGGCGTTGGGGTTGGCGGGATGGTTTAACATTTTCTTCCAACGCAATATGGTGAGAGCACAAGGTAGCATCAATCCCTTTGATATCCGCAATGTTCCATCCAATAGCCTTCTTATGCTTCTTGAGTGAATTGATCAACTTTGTCTCTCGGAGATTCCCGAGAGATGAAGAAATGACCACCGGATAAGTATCGTTATCTCCAAGGAAAGCATACTTCAATGTATCCGGTAAAGGCTTCAATTCCAATTTTGGTGGTTCCACACTAGAAGGTAGCACTTTCTTTTCTAATACGGGAAGTTCTTCAAATTCGTCCACTTTGGACCCCCATGCATCCATTGCACACACCTCATCCGTTTCATTGAGTAGCGAGTAAAGATAGTTCACCTCGGAGGACTCTAGAAATTCAATTTCATCTGCCGTGAGAGCAACTTCCAAGGGATCGTGAAAAAGCAATTCGTCGACATGTTCTTCCACAAGAGTATCAATTAGGCTTACTTCATCCACGTCTTCATCATCCCCCATTTGACTCCCCACATTAAAGACATTAACCTCCATATTCATGTTCCCGAAAGTCATGTTGAGCAATCCGTTTCGACAATTTATAACTGCATCCGCCGTGGCTAGAAAAGGTCTTCCAAGAATAACTGGAGTAGAAGTAGCCGAAGAATCAGTTGGATTGGTGTCAAGAATTACGAAGTCCACCGGATAGACGAACTGTCCAACTTGCACTAAAACATCTTCTACAACTCCCCTCGGTGTTCGAACACTCCGATCGGCCAATTGCAACGTGACATGAGTCGGTTTCATTTCCCCTAACCCAAGCTCCCGATAAACAGAATATGGAAGTAGATTGACACTTGCACCAAGATCAAGTAGAGCTTGCTTGATACGTTTCCCTCCAATAGTGACAGCAATGGTGGGACTTCCTGGATCTTTGTATTTCGGAGCGATACTCGTTTGAATAATTGAACTCACTTGCTCGGTTAAGAAGATCTTCTTTTGAACATTCAACTTGCGCTTTCGAGTGCATAGATCTTTAAGGAACTTGGCATATGATGGGATTTGCTGGATCGCATCCATAAGAGGTATGTTGATCTTCACTTGATTGAACAACTCATGCAATTCCGTATTCAAATTTGGTTTCACCAAAGCCCTTAAACGACTAGGGAAGGGTGCCGGTATTGGAACAACTTTAGGATCCGGACCACTTTCCTTCTCCTTACCCTTTCCCTTTGCCTTATCTTCCAAAACCTCATTGCTCGGCTCCTTGGGAGATTCCCCAAGAGGCGGTGTTGGACTTGAACAAACGATAGGAGGAGGTAACACAGAAGGCTCCGGAGGCATCACCACTTGATTATCAACCGTCTTTCCACTTCGAAGAGAAATAATAGCCTTTGCTTGCTCGGGGAAAGTCACCGAAGAGCTAGCAAAGTGAAGACCTTGAGAATTAGGCGGAGTAGACGTTGATTGTGGATTAGGTTGAGGTTGAGTTGGAAACTTTCCTTTCTCTTGTTGAAGCATACCCACCGTGGTTGTCAACTTCCCCAACTGATTCCGGATATCATTCATCATTTGAGTTTGTTGCTCATTAATCACGGTTTGACTTTGCATGAGAGCACTAAATTGCTCTTCCCAAGAACGCTTTGGTGGTTGTTGTTGGAACTGAGTAGGGGGTTGTTGAAATTGGTTTGCATGTTGGAATGAACCGGGTTGAGCAAAACCAGGCGGACCTTGAGCTTGAGGGAATCGGAAGGCGTTTTGTGGTTGTTTCCATGGTAGTTGAGGAGCTTGTGGTGGACCTTGAGAAGAAGAAGAACCCCCTACGTCCGGTTGACTCCAACGAAATCCTGGGTGTTGACGTGTTCCCGAATATTGAGGATAGGGCTCGAAACGTTGAACTGCATGAACCTCTTCTTGAGCTAGCCCACTAATCACGTTCTTCAAAGCCGGGATATTCGGACAAGCCTCAGTCGAATGGCCTACCATCTCACAAATAACACAAATCTCCTCCGTTTGTTGTACAACTTTCACTTCTTGAGATTGGGCGCTTTTAAGTTCCAACTTGTCAAGTTTTCGGGCAATCTCTTCCAATCGAGTTTCAACAGCTGTATGCTCCGCAATAGAGAATTTGCCTGAGCCCGTAGGACCTTGAGAGAACATCGCTCTATCCCCTGGATCAGTGAACTGCCAAGACTGAGTCCTCTCAGCTAAGGATTCGTAGTAATCCCAAGCGTCTTCCGGTGTTTTTCCCAAGAAATCGCCACCACCCATTGTATCCAAGAGCTGCTTACTTTCTTTGGAGCATCCGGTATAGAAGTAGTTAACTCGGAGATATAATGGAAAATTGTGGTGCGGAACCGACATAAGTAAGTCTTTGTATCTCTCCCAGTATTTGTGATACGTCTCCCCATCTCGTTGCTTGAAACTTTGAATCTGATTGATAAGTAACTTAGTACGGCTTGCGAGAAAGAATTTCGAAGTAAAAGCATCCTGGACCTCACCCCAATTACGCAACGATTGAGGCTTCAAAGAGTTGAACCATTGTTTTGCTTTGTCCTTGAGAGTGAACGGAAATAACTTCAACCTAGCTTGGTCAAGTTGCCCCTGGACTGTAACAAAAGAGTGCAGAATATTCTCGAATTCCCGAATATGCAAATATGGATCTTCTAATTCTCTCCCCCGGAACTCTGGAATTACCCTCAAATATTCAGCCTTGAATTCAAATGCGTTCCCAGCGGTCGGTGTTGGAATAATAATAGGCGATACTTGAGGAGCTCGTTCGGGATTCAAATAATCACGCAAGGTGCGAACTGGAGCTGCTTCGGCCATTGGGCCTTTGCTATTGCGATTTACTTTGCGAGGAGGAGAATGGGCAGGATACGCCCTGACAATGCTGCGGATCCTCGGTGGTGAAGAAGAGCGATGAAGCCGATTTGAAGTCGGGCTTCGAAACACACGCATACATAAAAAAAAAACAACTACTAACTACTAACAGCAAGCTAACAGACTGGAGGGGCTATGCCGCCACCTCAACTTCAACAATCAAGATATGCGAGGGGTTATGCCACCACCTCGGCTAAGCAATGCAATCAAATTAAACTAAGCAGACTATCAAATTAAACTAAGCTAACTAACTAAGAGAACTCGATATTTAGCTAGGCTTCGTTACACCTCAGGTTAGACACCACAGTCAGGTTAGAGGTATCCACCCAACTAAACACGAGCTACTAACACGTAAGCTAACACATAAACTACTAAACTATAACTAAGAGGCGAAAGCGGGATACTTACAGTGGTTTGTCGAACCTCCAAGAAAGTCATAATAAGAAATCCCCAGCAACGGCGCCAAAAATGCTTCGTTCTCTTCCGACGTAGAAGAATATTACCCCAAGCGTAGGGTTTGAATATCGATGAAGCA
>BPLS01030889.1:0-13507 GCA_019656275.1 Rhododendron kiyosumense | reverse complement strand
AAAGTCAAGTGACCTTTTTTTTTGTATTTGTTTGTTTTGCGATAAACCTTTTATCCCTATTAGTTCGTCTCGACGAGAGAATCGAAAAAGTAATTTTTTTTTTACTTTTACCCTAATATTTTTTTGTAATATTTGCTTGACCAACCGGGTGTTAATAAAATTAAACTAAAAACGCGTCCCAAGCGTAGGACTCTCGACCAGTGTAGCACAATAATTCCGGAAGTACCGGAGTCGAACCACAGAGACGGACGGACGGTGCTTACTCAAAAGTGTTGAATTTTAGTTTTAATTGGCTCTTAGGTAGCCACCCCTTGTTTGACTGGTTTGATTAACTAATTACTGAAGAAATTGACCTCTAATGAATTAAAAAGGAGAGCACAGCCGTGGGAACCCAGCGTCTGCAACTAGCCTAACCAATGTTTACTCGGGCCACAATGATTCGATTTACTGATTTTAGAATTGGAAAATATTCCCTAACGAATGCGCACCACCTGTCACCAATTTCCGTGCGCATTCGAAATCTGGCAATGCCTGGGTTCGTTCGTTAGAAAGATTTCGTTTCCTAAAACTGCTCAAAATTGAATTTATTCAGCCACGAGGTAAAACAATGATTGGACTAGCCACGTGACGCTTCCATCCCGCGGCCGCACCCTATGCGACTACTCACACATGATTATAATGAACGCAATAACAAAAATAAGAGAAAACCTAAATCTAAACATATTTAAATAATCGAAATAGTAAGAAGAACGGATACCGCAATTAAACTGAAGAAACTATTGATTAATGAAGCAAAAACACCAATCCGATACTGGAAATCCGGAACAGAACTGAAGAAAACTTGAATCTCGTACTAGAACTAGAAGAACTGCAGCCAAAAAGTTAAGAGCGATAAAACGTTGTTATGAAAAGCTGCTAAAAACCTAAGTAAAAACGTACGTACCCTAATTCTGAGTTAAAACGGGGTATTTATACTAACCCCTATTAATTACAATTAAAAATCCTAAAACAAATCGAAATCGGACCCCGGACGACCAAAACGGCCCCGTTTTTAGGCCCTGCGCTACCTAACCCCTTAAGCTGTGTTGACCATTGTTGGCGCGTTGACCCCTTAATGTCAAAGGTAGTGCTACACCAAAAAGGGTGTAGCGCTAGAGAACTCTTTGTTCACTTCGAGTAAGAGCTATGCCACTTTTGAGCGCTATACCACTTCTTCTGTAGCGCTCACTAAGGTTCTGTTCACCTTCTCACGAATTTGTGTCCAACACTTAGTCTCCACGGCCCTCCTTGCTCTCGAACTCCATCACGGCCTTTCCGGATACCTCTCATTTGCGCCAAAACATCTCAATTTCCTGCAAATTAAGCACAAACACAAAATCCAACCACGTGCACGCATTAAATGGAAAATGAGAATTAAATGCACGTCTAACGCGCTAATTTCCCTACTTAGGCGCTAAAATTCATGAATTCCGCGTGCCTATCACATCCCCCAACTTGAGCGTTGCTAGTCCCTAGCAACGAACGAAATAAAAATAGCAAAACAAGAAAATAAAACTCAATAAGGGATACGAGGGTTATGCGACTTGTACAAAAATTAAGTGAACATAAAATTTCCTCCTCATTGCCACCTTTAACTCAGTCATATGCATGCCCTAGCTATAATTCGAACAATTCGGCATCAAAACAACTGTAGAGATAAACATGCCCCCACAAAGTCACAATGTCACTTTTGCTCACCGGAACACTCAACATCCCATGCGAGGCGCTCGGAGACTAACGTGAGATGGAACAAAAATCACCACGTGCCAATCAAAATAACGCCAGTTATAACAATGAAAGCTCAACGAAATTAAGATACCACACATTCATAGCTAAAATATAAAACATGCATGCAAGAGAGTTAACAACGTGCATCGGGTCAACTAAGAACTTCATTGGGCTTATAATGACCGTGGTTGCAAAAAGAAAAAGAACATGCAAAGGGTGGCGGCCTATAGAAGCGCATGGATAACCTACCCTGACTGACCACCACCTTGACACTGTCACCACACCGGTGCTCAACACAAAACATTAATTATAAACATAACGAAGTACGGGTTATTACACAACACATGAAATGACACGACTCTAACCACCGACTCACATCACATGAAATAACACATAAAATGACAGGACTCGACAGAGACACATAAAATAACACCACCACTAGCCCAGCTCGATGCTCAATCTTCTTCCCCAGCATCCCCAGCATCTGACTGCTCCTCTTCCTCAGGTGCATCCGCGAAATCATCGCTCACCTCCAACGCCGGCCACTGTCTAGGTCGGAAAGGCCCTGGATTCTGCCTAGAAATCTGTGCCTCCAAGTGGCGCTGCCTATCAAGTAAATCCATCTGATTCCTAGCCAACTGCCTTTGCTCCCTCTTATTCTGCATTTTCTGCTTTTTTTTTTTTTACTTTTCTTTCTCTTTTTTTTTTACTACGCTTTATGACTTAAAAGTTGGGTTTCGTTCAAAATATGACACCCATTAACACTTCTTCTCTTTCACTTATGATGACAACGATGCTCCAAATCCAATGCAATAAGACTCCCATGATGCACAAAGCTAGACCCTCCAACTACAATCCAACCCATACACCGGTTTCCTAGGCCAGACTCAGAAACTGACTCGGACTGGTTT
Source organism: Rhododendron kiyosumense (assembly GCA_019656275.1). NCBI lineage: Eukaryota > Viridiplantae > Streptophyta > Magnoliopsida > Ericales > Ericaceae > Rhododendron > Rhododendron kiyosumense. The sequence continues at coordinate 10,829 of BPLS01030889.1, read as the reverse complement.
AAAGTTGGTCAATGGGACTCATATGTGGTCTAATCACACAAGAACTGCCTTGTTTCATCCCCAAAGCCTGTTTCCAACTCTCACAACATGCATGCAAAATATTCAGACTATGACAAGTGGTACAAACGCCTACTATTTTGTGCAATTGCAGAAATCGATGAACAAAGAAACATGGGAATGCTTTTAGGGACACACTGTGAACTAAGTGGGAACACCTACTCAATATTGCTTATGGTGCGAAAGTATTCAAACAGAGATGCCAGATATATGCATGTAAATGAGTTGAATAGGCAAACAATGAGACAAGAATCTAACATGCTCACCTAACTCATACAAACAGGCATAACAATCGTATCCCCATACAAAAATAAAAATAAAATAAAAATAAAATAAAAACAGACCCCTAAACCAACTAACAACGCTCAACACAGAAGTAATTGTGTACAAAGTACACCCCTTCCCCCAACTTGAAATGCGCATGGTCCCCAAAGCATGAAGACCAACAAAAGTAAGAATAAAGAGAAGCAAAAAGTGAACCTGGGGTGGCAGCCAACCACCATGACCTCGGCCGATGTTCGAGGAATTTGTCGCTTTTGCATTCCTCGTCATTGCAGCTGCTCCAAGGCTTGCTCCTTCAGACCCAAATAGTGGGACCACAGCTAGTCACACAAGGTCGCGCTGGGGGCTTCGGGCTGACAACCGCCACACGTAATGGCACTCATGACTTAGAGCTCCTGAATGCCTCCATCTCCCCAGCGGTGAGGCCTAATCTACCAAGGCTGGTGTGGTAGCACGCGTACCCTGCCAAAAGACTGAAACCACAACTACCGAGAACATGCAATTGGCATTAGTACTGCCCGGCGCGTGTTATCCGGGCCACAAACAAACAAAATAAGAATAATAAAAAAAATAAAAAGAAAAGAACACCACCAGACATTCACGCAGTCTCACGTGTCATACTTTTCTTCCCGTGTCAAGCAGATGAGCGAGAAACGGGTGGCTATACAAGACCGTTGGAAATGTGTTATGCTAGCGCCCGTAATAAAATTTATCGCTCGACCTCGCCAAACAATCAAGTCCAGCGTCCCCTACGATCAAAACAAAGCAAGACAAGATACAACCTAGCGTGTACTATAGGCAATATCAAACCTCACCCACAGACCTAAGTTGCCACTGATAGGGGCCTATTCAGAGAGCATGGATCGTTACCGATAAACTATTACCAAGAAAAGCTAATGAAAGCCCTTTTTCCACTAACATAGGTGAAATCTTTTCATGTGAAAAATCTCCAAGACTTTATGCAAAACATGTAACACTAAACAAAACGAAACATGCAAACAAACGAACATGCACAAGTGAAACTAACATGCATAACTAAACGAAACATGAATAAACAAAATATGCACAACATTTACAAATTTTGCCCTTCGAACCGGAGCTGGGCACACGATCCTTATTTTAATAGCGGCGTGCGAAGCTATAAACCCAAGTCAATGATGGGTGCCCCTATCACTAGGAGCCGGGTCCACACTCAACGAAGAGCAGGGTACGCGTGAGCTACCCGTCAAAACATGGCTGAAAAAGCCTACTCAACTGGCATGTCCTTATAGACAGGATCAATCAACTCCTCATCGGGTTCACCTACTTCCAGAAATTCCAAATAGGGTTTGAGACGCTGCCCATTGACTTTAAACACATGATCATCCTTAGAATCGCGGATATCGACTGAACCATTGGGATACACCTGAACCACTACATAGGGACCGTCCCAACGTGACCTCAACTTCCCTGGAAATAAATGGAGACGCGAATTATAGAGCAACACTTTCTGACCAATTTTAAAGGTTTTTCGTTGAATATTCTTATCATGATACGCCTTAGCCTTAGTCTTACAGATGCTAGCATTCTCATACGCGTCATTCCTAAGCTCCTCGAGCTCACATAATTGTAACTTTCTATGCTCACCCGCCTCACTCAAACTGGAATTTACTTTCTTAATGGCCCAATAGGCCTTCTTCTCTAACTCAACTGGCAGGTGGCAAGCCTTACCGTAAACGAGCCGATAGGGTGAAGCACCCAATACGGTCTTATAAGCTGTGCGGTAGGCCCACAACGCATTGTTCAACCTGATGGACCAATCTTTCCTAGTCACACCTACAGTCTTCTCTAAAATCCTCTTAATCTCTCTATTCGCTAATTCAGCCTGCCCATTGGTTTGGGGGTGGTACGAAGTTGACACCTTATGAGTGACTTTAAACTCCCCCATCAATTTCCCAAATGACCGACTCGTGAAGTGCGTGCCCTGATCCGAGATAACGGCGCGTGGCACGCCAAACCTTGACAAGATATTATCCTTAAGAAACTCTAGCACGACTTTGGACTCCATTGACTTGGTGGGAATCGCTTCCACCCACTTTGACACATAATCCACTGCTAATAGGATGTACTCAAAGCCATGAGACATAGGAAATGGACCCATAAAATCGATGCCCCAGCAATCAAACACCTCTAGCACAAGAATGGGCTGAAGGGGCATCTCCTGACGTGAAGACAGTTTGCCAAGCCGTTGGCAACGGTCACATGACCTACAAAACGCATGCACATGCTTAAACATATCGGGCCACCAGAACCCACATTGCAAAATCTTGGCAGTGGTTTTCTTCGAAGAGAAATGACCCCCACACGCCTCCCCATGACAAAACTCTATGACCCCCTGCTGATCAGACTCGGGGACACATCTACGTACAATTTGGTCCGCACAGTACTTGAACAAATATGGGTTATCGAAAATGTACTGTCGGACACTCCGCAAGAAACGCTGCTTTTCCTGGGTAGACCAATGGGAAGGAATCTGCCCGGTTACCAAATAATTGGCAATATCAGCATACCACGGGCACTCGTTAGCAGCGAACAGCTGTTCATCTGGGAAAGAATCTCTAATGGGTAGATTCGCGGTGGGATCCTCAGACCAACCGGGTGTTAATAAAATTAAACTAAAAACGCGTCCCAAGCGTAGGACTCTCGACCAGTGTAGCACAATAATTCCGGAAGTACCGGAGTCGAACCACAGAGACGGACGGACGGTGCTGACTCAAAAGTGTTGAATTTTAGTTTTAATTGGCTCTTAGGTAGCCACCCCTTGTTTGACTGGTTTGATTAACTAATTACTGAAGAAATTGACCTCTAATGAATTAAAAAGGAGAGCGCAGCCGTGGGTACCCAGCGTCTGCAACTAGCCTAACCAATGTTTACTCGGGCCACAATGATTCGATTTACTGATTTTAGAATTGGAAAATATTCCCTAACGAATGCGCACCACCTGTCACCAATTTCCGTGCGCATTCGAAATCTGGCAATGCCTGGGTTCGTTTGTTAGAAAGATTTCGTTTCCTAAAACTGCTCAAAATTGAATTTATTCAGCCACGAGGTAAAACAATGATTGGACTAGCCACGTGACGCTTCCATCCCGCGGCCGCACCCTATGCGACTACTCACACATGATTATAATGAACGCAATAACAAAAATAAAAGAAAACCTAAATCTAAACATATTTAAATAATCGAAATAGTAAGAAGAACGGATACCGCAATTAAACTGAAGAAACTATTGATTAATGAAGCAAAAACACCAATCCGATGCTGGAAATCCGGAACAGAACTGAAGAAAACTTGAATCTCGTACTAGAACTAGAAGAACTGCAGCCAAAAAGTTAAGAGCGATAAAACGTTGTTATGAAAAGCTGCTAAAAACCTAAGTAAAAACGTACGTACCCTAATTCTGAGTTAAAACGGGGTATTTATACTAACCCCTATTAATTACAATTAAAAATCCTAAAACAAATCGAAATCGGACCCCGGACGACCAAAACGGCCCCGTTTTTAGGCCCTGCGCTACCTAACCCCTTAAGCTGTGTTGACCATTGTTGGCGCGTTGACCCCTTAATGTCAAAGGTAGTGCTACACCAAAAAGGGTGTAGCGCTAGAGAACTCTTTGTTCACTTCGAGTAAGAGCTATGCCACTTTTGAGCGCTATACCACTTCTTCTGTAGCGCTCACTAAGGTTCTGTTCACCTTCTCACGAATTTGTGTCCAACACTTAGTCTCCACGGCCCTCCTTGCTCTCGAACTCCATCACGGCCTTTCCGGATACCTCTCATTTGCGCCAAAACATCTCAATTTCCTGCAAATTAAGCACAAACACAAAATCCAACCACGTGTACGCATTAAATGGAAAATGAGAATTAAATGCACGTCTAACGCGCTAATTTCCCTACTTAGGCGCTAAAATTCATGAATTCCGCGCGCCTATCAATATTCAAGATAAATCCCAACAATTGGTTTTTTAGGCTTTATCTTGGATGCTTTTAAAAATATTTGGGTAAAAGTCATAATTTTTTTACTTTTATGATTGGAGCAAATAAAAAATCGTAAAATACTTGTTGCAAAACAATAAAAGCGAAAAAGTTGAATAAAGACAAAAAAAAAAAAAGGTCCAAAAGAGGGAGAGTAGCTAAAAGAATTGGTTTTGTAATTATATTATTTTTGTTGCCAAAACAGAGAGAGAGAGAGAGAGAGAGAGAGAGAGAGAGATATGGGTGAATTGGATTGATTGCATGTAGTCAGTAATGCTTTGGAACGTCGAGAGACAATGCTGCTGTGTGGGGAAGGGAGAAAAATGGGTGTTGGATCATTTTTAATTCTAACCCATATTAAACCTACTCTTAACCCATCTAAACCCATAAAAATATGGGTTGACATGGGTTGAACCCATATCAACCCATTATACAATATGGGCGGATTGGGTTAGGTTACAAGTGGGTGGATATGGGCGGGTTAAGAAATATGGGTTAGAATTACCACCTCTAATTAATATCAACATGTGACTCTATGGTTGGAGATTAAATGTTTGTTCATGCCAAATTTAGAAATGTCAAATTGTCACATCAACCTTCAAATGACTTTGGCATCTCTAAATTTGATGTTCAGGTCGGAGACGCTCATACATCCTCATTTTGCAAGAGGGGTAGTTCTGACATAACGGTCAACTTGTCTCAATGTGACCTGATAATCACGGATTGAGTACAAAAATAGTCTCTCCCCTTGCAAGAGTAAGAGTAGTATGTACATTTAAAGTTCAAACCCTTCCCCGGACACTACAGAATCAGGAGCTTTGTGTACTAAGTTGCCCTTTATTTTATCCTCGTTTGCAAATGGGATAAGGGGGCGTTCCGTTTTCTTTTTAAACCTCCTTTTCAAAAAAAAAGATAATTTCAAGCTCAAATATAATAAAAATGAAAAATATTTTTTACCCCCTTTAAAAGATCTTAATGAGATCTATCAAACAAGATCCATATTTGTAAGAAAATTATTTGTTTAAACACATAATTTTTGAGCTTGAAATTACATTCTTTTTCTAAAAGTTACTTTTTTAGGAAACCGGAACGGCACCTAAGCTGAAGCTAAGCTACTGTAGAGTTTTTTTTTTTTTTTTTGGCCAAACCATAGGATAGTAGTAGTTATTAGTATAAGAGAGATTATAACGAGGACCCATATCATGTTTATAGGAATCAAACCCTAGACCTCACACCCAAAAAGAGCGCTACACAACCGTTTGCCAGAATGTGTTCTCAAGCAACTATAGAGTGTTTTTTTTTTTTGCCAAGCAGTATATATCAAAGGGGGTTAAGAGGAGTTAGTACGTTAGTCCACTAGAGATACTATAAAGATCTATAGACCTGAACCCCAAACTCATGCGATGAAGCTCAAATCCTAGCTTCCTCCAAAGAAATAACCAGAAAATATCATTGGGCTACAAACTCTTTAGGGAGGGAGTGCTTGGCCCCGGTTCTGGCAGCTAACGCATGGGTTTCAAGTCCAGCCAACTAAAAAGGATACAAGAATAGATACGTATAATCTTTGTAACGGGTAAAGTATAAAAGTTGATAAGATTTAATCCCATCCCCTGCCTATATAAATGAGGGAAAATCAAGCCTCATTTCCCTCCACAAGTCAAGGGAAGATAAGATACTGTCGGATCATCTAGTTGACCCTTGATTGGACAAGTGATCACGGAGGCACTATACCTCCATTTTATAACTTAGGAATTCAAGTAAGTTCATGCATACATCGACTAATGATACGAGTCCAAGGTCACCGTCCACTTGCTGAAAGTCCAAATAAAACTTGAGATCCGAGATAGTAAATAATATCTAAGAGGTTTCGAATTTAAAGATCTTACAAAGAAACAAACTCTTAAATTCTAGGTCTTAATCACCCTACCAACCCTTTGGGTTAAGCAATCACGGAGGTATAGAAATGGGTAAACAAATATGTAAAAAAAGAAAAAGAAAGGCTGGGTCTTAACTGACTGAGAGATGGGAGTTCCGTAGCTTCAACCGAAACCACTGCAATCTTTTGTTGGCTTGTTAACTTTGGACTTTTGACGGCATGGGTTTACAAATTTGTGAAAACTTGTAAGGTCTATTAAGTCAATTTCCGGCCCATTTGTATGTACCGTTAGTTAGGATAGCTTGGACCGCAACCTCATTATAGAAGTGACTGAATATTTCTTTTTGATATTTTTAAATGTTCGGATGAATTTATGCGCACATAACTAAATTCTAGAGGACCGATTTTACCTCCTACCAGACGCGGATCCTCTGTCCTAGTCCCCCTATCGTACTTCCCTGTCCTAGTGCTAGAAAGATGACACCTGTCCACAACACAAAAAATGCATAGACTAAGCTACACTGAATCTCTCCTCTTTTCTCTCTCTCTGTCGAATGAATTCCTGTTTTTCTCTCCCTCAAATTCTCCACCTCCCTACTTAATTCCCCATCTCCTTCCTTTCCTTTGTTCCTCTACCACCACCACCACGTCCTTTCTCTTATCAACCCAGACCACAGTTGGAGAAAAGAACCCTAATCAAGAAATTAAAAACATAATCCTAACAGCCAAACTCTCCAAAAATAGAGAACGAACTGTCAATTGAGTATTTAAGGCAGAAATTTAATAGAACAATCTAACCTAGAAAACAAGTGAATACGAAGAACATAGTTACAAACAAAATTTCTTTTGGTGCTCGTTGGCGGCTATATTTCCAACGTCGATTTCGCCCAATACCAAATTTTGTAGTAGATTTCACCCATTTTGATATCAAATTTGGCGGTGGTCGGCGTTGATGGTAGCAGGTGAACGTTAACGGTGGATGTCGATGGTAGGTGAAATGTGAGTCAACGTTAGGAAATTAGTGAATCTGAGTGGAGGTCGCTCCGTTAAGCTTTTCTGACGTGTGAACCAATTGGTCGAAGGTAGGGGATGAGAAGGGGGGATTCGGTGTAGCTTAGTCTTTGCGTTTTTGGTGTTGTGGACAGGTGTCATCTTTCTAGCACTAGGACAGGGGGACTATGACCGAGGATCCGCGTCCCTACCAGCGGGGGTTCATTTAACGTCGGAGGAGAGCTCCATGTGGTTTTTGAGCGGTTAAGGATCATTTGAGTGCAAAACATAATATGTGTGAATCATTCATCTTCATAATAAGCAAAAAGGGACGTGACTAAGAAAGATTAAGGGAAAACGACGGTCAATGATATGTTTTGATAATTAATACTCGACAAAGATATTTTGTTCTTTAACAAATGTTCTTAACATATCCTTAAAAGGTATTAATTATCAAAACACATTCTGACCGTCATTTTTCCAAAGATTAAATAGCATACCACCGTCGATGCAATAATGGCAGCGTTATTACAAGTTTGGGGGGTGAGGCGATCACCTCCGTCAAGCTCTCTCGAGCGATATGTCAAAAGTATCCTCAAGCCGAGAATTATATATGATACTTTGGCGACCATAATCTATTCCTATGAGTACTGCTATGTCTAAATATGCAATATACATATAAGTTTTGTGGGGTCCACCTTGGGTCCCACAAAAAATGATTCGAATTGTCCATTATTTTTAAAATAATTTTTTATGGAGCCGTGTAAAAAATCAACTCAATCCAATATTGCTAAGGATTTTTTCGTTAAGTAGTTTCGCTACCACAAATTCATAAAAAATCTTTACCGATATTGGGTTGTGCTGATTTTTTACAAGGCTCCATAAAAAAATGTTTTAAAAATAATAGACGGTCCGAATCATCTTTGAGGGACCTGAGGTGGACCCCACAAAACTCATATGTTCCTGTAGCTTTATTGTATTTCTATTCCCATGAGTTATAAGTAAGTTTAACCGTAAACGTACAAGTTTATTTTTGAGGTTGTCAACAAAACAACACAAAACTGGCCCTTCTGGAAATTAATTAGTATGATACAGCTAGAAAAGAAAATAAGAAGGAAAAAAAAAAAAAAACAGTTTGGAAGAATCCATAATTTAGTAATCCTTGAATATCCTTAATCTAAATAATGATCAACATACATACCAAATCATTGATGGTGAGAATTACAGTTGTACTTTTTCAATTCCGTACTCTACCTGATTGTTTTCTGCCAGCTAATTGTTCGATCTGGCCTACCTTCTAGTCTTTGTTTTACCATGCTCATTAGCAGAAAATACTACTATATGGGGTATTAACTTCTTCTTATAACACATGAAAACACCTAATCTCTCTCTCTCTCTCTCTCTCTCTCCCTCTCCGTACAACACCAACTAAATGAATCAAATTCTCTCTAGTTACAGAGAATAACTCGATGAACCTATTTTGGGTTTGCTTCAATGATTGAGACCGATAATTTTACACAACTCAACAACTCGTCTAGAAGATTATTCATGCTGAAAATCATACTGATTTTATAAACTTAACTTTGAAACATGTGTGTCTTCAAAAATTAGTTTGCCACAGTATTGGATCAGAACTTATTTACATCAAGATTGAGGGGTGTTTCCGGTAATGAAAATTTTATAGATTTTTATTGGTGATTGAGAAGTTGTAAGGTATTTTCGATAGTGAATAAGTTGTTGATCGGTTTGTGAGTAGAGTTATTGTAGCAAAAAAACTTTGTGTGGACAACTTTTTTGTTTTTTTGGTCGGCAAAATAACATTTCATTTACTTGTCAATACACTGAACTGGCCAAATCCGAAACACCTAAGGGCCATAGGCCCACAGAAATGCCCGGATAATACAAATGAAACACAAACCACCCAAGGCCTAAAAAACCCAAATAATACAATCAAACCTAGCCCAACGAAAACCCAAAAACCTAACCCTAAAGTCGCCGTCGCCCACCGCTTTAGACAGAGCCAACCACCACTCGCCGGAAACCACAGCCCGAAAGCCACAGAACCAATCACCTGGCCACCCACAAAAATGGCCCCGGAACCCAAACAACACCAGCTCTGCCGCAGATGCTCACCTTGCCATTAGGCGATTATCGGGACAATGCCATGGCGGGAGCCTATGCCGACCACTCCATCAAGACTCGAAGAAATGCAGCCACCACGAAGCACGTCAAAACCGGCTCCCAAAAATAGCTAGAGGGGAAACAATCGCTAAGATCGATGAACACTAGCACCGCCACAGGAAGCCGGCCACCATCACTGCCGACTCGTTACCTTACCGATCGGTTTTGAATATGGAAAAAAGAGCAAAAACAAACGGGGGAAATAGAAAACGACGGGGAGAAAGGAAAGGGGGATGAATAGAAAGACAGAGTGGAGAAGAGGGAAAGAGGGGAGGGGGGAGGGCGGCAGGAGGCGGTCGCCGCCTCCCCCCAACGCCCAACGGGAAACCCTAACTGAGAACCTAGAGAGAGAAAGGGAAATTTTTTAGAGAGAAGGCAGAGCTCTTTTCAGAAAGGAGTAGTCAACGAGACAACTTTTAACGAAATGGTAAAATGTAAAAAAAAATTTATTAGTGAAAATGATATTGTAAAATACATTAAGTTTTTATTGTTTTTTATTAATGAAAACACCCCTAATTAATCGATATCGATTATCAAAAAAAAATCATCAATCCCAAATTTATGTAATCTTTTTATCGTTTTAAGTTCTTGACAAGTTCTATGAAGCAAATAATCAGTTTTGCCGCCTATAAATGAAACTGGGACGCTGGAGTTATCAAATAATACACTAACGCAGACGTCCCGTGAGTCGTGACCATCGTAGACGTACACTTCCCGTGACCTCTGTATACGACAAGTCTGACAAGGCAGTTTAAGAACAAATATATTGATGGAAATATTACACTGATTACGATTTGTCTAACTGCTTATGATACCAATAATTATTTAAGAATGCTCACAGATGGATGCCGATACTTGTACGACTGGGCCACAATTATTTTCGATAATTGGACAATCGTCCCGTCCTTGACCCCATGTGGTAAGATGAGCTGGTTCTTTATCCAAAATGTTCAAATTGTCTGATTCCTTGTGGATAAGAGACACAAAACCTAAACTCGGATGGGATCATGACAGTACGCAAAAAATATTAATTATTCTCAGAATCTCAGTTTCAATTCTCACCGTTGGCCAAAAAAAAAAAAAAAAAGGGATTTGTTTGAGATTTGTCCGATCGCTAATTTTTTTAGTTTTTGAAATCAATTAACTTATATTTAAATTATTCTGGACACCTGATTGTAAATAAACAAGAGAGAGAAATCTTGTAAGTAAGGGCGAGAGTTTTGGAATTGCAGCTTAGATCTTCTGCACCGGGAGCTGTGTGCATGTCACACTTTTGTCCTTTTTAAAAAATAATTCAACTTTAATATGTATAGGTTGGTGTATCTATAAGCTACGGTACTGTGATTGGCCAAGCCAATTACCTTTCCCAAACTACCACACAAAATCCCCAATCCATTCACCGCCAAATCTAGCTTCTTCACAAAATGGTA
>BPLS01030885.1:221029-240357 GCA_019656275.1 Rhododendron kiyosumense | reverse complement strand
AGGATAAAAGACAAAAAAGATGACAGTTTAAAACTGTCATCTTTGACTTTTTTATTACGCTTTAAAAAAGTCATCTTTTGAAAAGATGACAGTTTTAAAGCACTTTAATGACGTTTCACAACTGTTATCTTCTACTTTCAATTACGTTTAAAAAGCGTCATCTTTAAGATATTGATGACAGTTTCAAACTGTCATCTTAAGCTTCAAACTTTTAATGACAGCTCCATAGATGACAGTTTCAAAACTGTCATCTTTCATGTTTAATGACACTTTTAAACTGTCATCTTTTACGATTATTGTAGTAGTGTGCAAGTAAATTAATTTGGGAAATAATATCCTCAGTTCTCTCCAATCTATCTCTAATTCCTCCAAGTACTTCAAACACAATATCTCAACGTTCCAGTGCTCCCCTTGGCTGTTCCCTGATTGGCCTAGATCACATAGTTGCCCTCCTCTAATGTATAGTTTCTTTAGTCCCTTCATTTCGGAAGGCCTCAACCAATTGGTTAGACTCACCGTAGGGAAACACTGAAGGTCTAGTTTCTCCAATCTAGGAGGAAGTGCCAGAGGGCCTTGTGGTCGAGTAGCAAAGAATGCTGCTACGGTGGCTTGACTATCTGCTATTAGTTTTCTTCTTGATTCTCCAAGACTAGGGTTCTTTAGAATTTTTTTGAGCCTCAGGCTTTCACCTTGTAATGAGCATCCTCCCCATGATATTGTCAACTTTTGAAGTCCTTCAAAATTTTTTAAATCATCAAAGTCCCACAGTCTGGAAAAGTCTTTCACCCTTACATAGATGTTAGGTTTCCTCAACTTCGACAGTCTTGACAAATTGTGAAGAGTGCATGATTGTTTGTTGTTGAAATCTCCAATGAAGAATCCCTTAAGGACTTGGAGGTTTGATAGTTGAGCAAGACTCTCGGGCATGTGTTCTAAAAAGTAACACTCGGACATGTCCAAGTGTGTCAAATTCTCGAGCAAACCTACATTGTCAGGAATTGCCTCAAGATTATGATAAGCACGGAGATCTAAGATCTTCAAATCATTGAGCTCTACAATGAATGCAACCTCTGTAATCATAGAAATTCCTCGGAGGCTTAGAAAAGTTAATCTATTCAACTTCTTCAGTCCAAGGAGAATTTTGGCGTCTGCTAGTTCAATGTGGTGTGTAGCTAAGCTCTGCCACCTTCTAAGATAAAGACTTTGGACATTATTCATATTCTCAAATAATTCAGGCCCGCAATGAATAATGGCCTCGCCGACATCGATCAAACATGAGTGCCATATTGACGCCACAAATAAATCCACGATCCAAATCAAGAGTATCATTTGAAGTAAATCCTTTATGTTCAGCCTTTTTGTATAAAGTAGAACGAACAGAAAGGCTCATCCTGCAACTGTCTGGCACCAAGGAGCAATTTTGGTAGACAGGCTCAACGAAGCCCTTTGCAATAAGCTCATCAATGATCTTGTTGCCAACATCCTCTCCTAGTGGAAGTTCTTCTTTCCACTCTTTTCTACCAGTACCCCACAGACGCCAATAAGTTTATCGCTGCCCTATCCACAGGTAAATCATCGTCGTTCTCTTTATAGTTACCGCTGGTGGGAACTTGAAGAAACATAACAAACACATCCGCAATGGCAGGGGGAGTTCACGGAAAGCTTCCAATATTAGGCCATCAAAATCACCGGCGTGCTCGACCTCAGGCGCCTTGTAGAAGAAGTGCGTCATTCCATCCTCGGCCTCGTTTATATTCAGCCACCGGTTACGATTTGGGTTGGAATCCTTAGAACGGATTTTCCCGTGCGAAGGGATTTGCAATTTCAGCTTCGCGACGGCCTTTCAAAGCTCGTCAAAGTCTCTCCGACTTCCGCCTGATTTTCGTAGCTCTTCAAATTTCCGATGGGCCAGGTTGATTTTCACATTCACGTGGTCCATGTACTTGTTGGCCTCTGCAAAGGCCGAATCCACGCGGAGGAGATCATTACGGATCATTTTAGACGAGAGGGAAATCGCTTCCCCGCGGTGGTCATCTTCACTGGTGGTTGCACTGCTTGAAGCTGCATGGTGGTGGACCTGGTGGTGGTGGTTGTTCTCGGGCGAGTTGGATTTGGAATTGGATGCACAAAAATTGGCCTTGATATTGGCGGCCAAACATTGTAGGAGTGCTGAGCACTTGGATTTGGTTTCGCTAGAACTGTTGATGGTTGAAGTCTCACTAGGTGTTGAGGGCGTGATTATGGTACGATTGTTGATGTTTGAAGTCTCTCTAGGAGATGAGGAAATTATGCTTGAAGTCTCACCAGGTGAAATTGAGGGAGGGGCTTCAGTAGAAGAGTTGATGGTTGAAGTCTCACTTGGTGATGAGGGAGGGGCTTCACTAGAATCGCTACTGGTCATGCTCCTTAAAAGAGAGAGTAGGAAATTTGAGAGGGGGGCTTCACTAGAATCACTAGTACTGGCCATGCTCTCAGAATGAGAGTGGGAAATTCGACGAGAAGACGGCGGCTATGGCGCAACCCTCCTAAATTGGTGGCGGTGGTGGCGGGGGAGATGTATGTATTGGAATTTCGGTGTGAAGGGTTTTCTAAAGCTCAGTGATAACAACGACCACTACACGCCGTGTCGGGTTTACTCCGGACCCCAAAACAATACTAATGCTTTTTTCGCTTTCCTATTTGGAAAAAAAAAAATTCAATTCAAAAAATACTTATTATCTCTACTTTCAAATATTATTCTGCACTCATTCCTCGATCTTTAATTATTATTTTTATTTATTTATTTATGCATTTTCACTCATTACTCATAATTCTAAATATTACTCTCATAAAAAATTTCTCAAAAACTCATTCGAACATGGCATAAAGTTTTCCAGTTTCGTTTCTATGAATTTAGAAAACATATACATCGATATTCGTTAGAACTGATTTTTTACAGAACTCCATAAATAATTATTATAAAATTAATATATTTTTTTAATATTTTTATGCGACCGAAAGTGAACCCACACAATATACGATGGCCTACGCGGTGGTCCTAGACTTTCCCCACACAGAAAGGATAACGTTGAAAATCGCCCACTGGATCTTCAATAATTTCTAGACAACATCAAATCCAACCAAGTTATTGTTGGAAAAATTGGCCGCTGCAAACTGAACTGTTGACGAAATCTCCATCAAACCTGTAATACGCTTCGAGTCACGACTATGTCGCTTTCCTAAAGACAGTATTTGCCCCCACCAGTTGGTATGCAAAGGGTTACAGCAAATCTGCCTTCAAGATAAATCGAAGCCCGAACTCGAAATTCTTTCCGTTTTCGTTTGCACTAACGAAACGGACAGAATACCTGCTTGAACGAATATAAGAACCGAGAATCACTGTGTTCTATTTTCTGCAGCAAAACAGAACGCAGAATGAATGCTAGAAAAACATAGAGAGAGATGTGGGAGAAATTCGGATTTTTGTGTGTCTGGATTCTGGCAAGTAGTGGTCTAATTATAGGCCACTACGCACCCATTGTCAATGGGTACGCACCCGATCCAATCTAACCGTTGGATCAGATCCTATGGTCTAGAGCGATTAGTCACACCCAGTCACACCGAATCGGTGTACTGTTTCATTCACACCCAATCGGATTTAATCCAATCCGTTGGATCGTGCCCGTTCGCGATCGATGACTGAGATCGCAACTCTTCGAACCAACGTACCCGTAGGCTCGAGTTGCACCCGATCGGAACCGCTCCGTGTGACTCACCTGTGCCACGTGTGTGACACGCGGCATCCACATCAGCGCCACCTTAATGCACCACAGCTCACGCCACACTGCCCACGTCGCGCGTGTGCGTACCGGCGTTGCCGGTATGGCGATGCACCACACTAGATCATTGGTTATTCATATTAGGAATGTTTCCTAATATATACCACTCCAACATCTCTCAACTATCCAATGTGGGACAAAGCTCACAAAGAGGAAAAACAAGCATTCTAAGGAAATAAGGAATTTTTACAAAACCAAAACAACGACTCCTTTATTTTGAAAATCTCTAATAGTTATCAGTATTATTGTTGGTGTGGAACTTCATTCCTAATTGTCTGGGGGAGGATCCCGTCCAATATAAATGCATGATATCAAAATGCATTTGATTTTTATATAATTGTATTAAATAGGTTGTAATTTAATGTTGCACATTTTTTTCTTACAAACTTAATGCAATTCAAAATTATATCAAATACTAATATTTAATCAACGTGATTTTTGGCGTGATCAATATTCTCGGCGAATTCTAAAAAATGACCGGTTTCAATCATTGTTGAGAGCCTTGAAAGAACCCACAAATGGCCCAAACTAGACCAGATTAGTTGGAAGAAATTGAACGGGATACACCCCCTAATTGTCTAGGATAGTTCAACATTTTATCACAATGCAAGAGTATATTTCCTGAATGGACTATATACCAGTATAGTTATTAAACTCGTACCGGACAGCATATTATTTTTGTTAGTTGTATGGTACATAAACGTACTGTAAATTTATAGGTACCGTTTAGATTTAACATTACAATGCATATATGAAAAATATATACAATAATATATAGATCGACATCTCCCCAAATTTTTATATATACAGCCGTGGAGGAGATACCCTGGGTAAGGTGGGCTAGGGTGATGCAGGAAAAATAATGGCGTTCCAAGAATCCAGGAGTTCTTTTTATATTGTCTTTTATGTCCTAGTCTAAGAGGGTATTTTTCGGTAGTGAAAATTTTGTAAATTTTTATTTGTGATTGAGAAGTTGTTAGATGTTTTTAGTAGTGAATAAGTTGTTAACAAATGTCAAGTTGTTTCCGGCAGTGAATAAGTTGTTGATGGTTTGTGAGTCGAGTTACTGTAGCAAAAATAATTTTTGTTGACAAGTTTTTTTTGTAAATGGAAACGAAATGTGAAAATGCTGAGAGTTTTTTGTTAATGGAAACGAAATGAAAAAATGCGTTAAGTTTTTTTTGTGATTTTTGTTAGCGGAAACACCCCATAAGTATCTATCCATACAGTTTTTAGTATCTTTTTGGTTGTTCGAAAAGTCATTGAGTTGTTCAAAGAGTCTATCTAATTTTTTTAAAGTCAAAGTCTTTATTTTCATTTTTTTTTTGTCATCTTTGTTTTCATTTATTTCTGACTTTGAAAATCAACGTTTATTTTTCAATATTGGAGGGATGTTCCAACAAGTCATATTTAAATCCTTTGCTATGAATGAAATCATTAGAGGGTGAGTGTTCAAGTAAAATATAGCCTTTGACTAGTGAGAAGTTTATCTTCTTATTTCGTTTCTATATCTCTTAGGTAGATTCCTCTTGTATCCTCTTTAATCTTCGGGCGGTAATATATGTATCACATTGGTTTTCTAACTTGAATGGTGAGCGTTTATCGTTTTTCTTTACTTTTCTTCCGTCCCATCCATAAAATCCGGGATCCCCCAACTTTTTTTCTTTGCATATAAAAAAATTGACTAATCAAAAGCTCACCTAGCTCTCAAATTTATGTTCATCACCAAAGGTAAAAGACCGATCATATACAAGGGTTTCGAATTCCATGATTTCATCCGTCTGATACATCGCTAACTTCGTCTTTGTTGCTGTAAACAAGTCTTGACGATTTCAAAGATATCAATCTATACAAGAGATTTAGACTCGGAATTCAAATATTTCGAAGGTTGTAACCATTTCGACGGGTGTTCTAACCTTTGTTATTGATTTTAAAGATTTTGAAACCGGCTACGGAGCAAAAATGGAAGATGATTTTCTCTCGAACTCTGAACATCCCAAATTCCTGCTCCTCGGCTATCCAGAAGATTAAACAAAAGTGAGATACTCAACTCGAACTCTTTGGCTCGGTTTTCTCTCGGCCGGTTTTCCGGTCCGGTGTCTGTACTGGTCTGGTTTTCTCAGATTCGGTGGGTGGTGATGGTAGGTTAATAATATTAGGTTAGGGTTCTTCGTTGTGGCTCTGTTATCCTGTCTCGCTGTGGTCGTGCTTGCAGGTGATCTGTCGGCTCCCGGCCAGTGCTTACCGTGACAGCGGAAGCTCGCGCCGGACTTGCGTCCATTTGCTCTTGTCTGGGAGGTTGCTTCTATTGGTGTTTTGCTCACTAATGTTTCGTGGTCTTCTAGCTAGAAGGCGCAGGCAATTGACGCTCGTGGATAGCATATCCACTGATGATTTCATCTGTGCTCCATCCGGTTTGAGCTGTGAATCCTATGGAATCTTCTACTATCAAGGTTTGACTGGGTTCTATGCCCACGATTCTGATCAATGGTATGCTTTTGCAGTGGTGCCCGTGTTTGGGCTTTGGTAGTTTGATTCTTTCTTGTATCTTTTGTTGAAATTATTATTCGGCCTTTAGGCTTTGATATGAATGGATTGATGTTTCAAAAAAAAAAAAATGGAAATGCAACAATCAATCAGAGATGCATACCCAAGACGTCAATTACATTACATAACCATGAGAATGAATAAGGGAAAATATGAGAAACTTCTCTCTTTTCTCTTCTTTTTGGTAAGTAATATGCGATAAACTTACCAGTATAGAAAGTCCAAGCAGCCTTGTTCGACAGCAAGGTTGACGTTCTTCTGCTCCGCCAAAATAACCAGAGTCTTGAATATCCTTCCATTAAGCAACCTCAGTGTAATATGCTCCTCATGCCCGATATCTAGTTATCAATCGTTTATTCATGAAATAATCCAGGGTACAGAGAGGAAGAACAAGATAGAAAATACAAGATAAAGAAGCCATGGGAGAATCTCCCTTGCTTGGGGAGGCTCCACTTGGAGTAAGTTAGGCCAAGATTCCAACAAGTACAACCGATCTTATCTCTTAGCTAAGCACTTAAACTCGAACTAAAGCCAACAAACTAAACTTGTTTGTGATTTTCTACTGGACAAATGTTACAATCATCCTGATCTAAGGTTGGACCGGATTCCTCCATAGAACTTGAGCCGATGCCACAGGTTCTGGAGTCTTTCTGCAGCTGCTCCTGAATATATATGGCATTTTTGTCCATCCACACACCACTCTCAATATCACACGGAAAGTTAGTAAGCTTGGGACATTCTACTTGGTGCAAGTATATTAGTTTGGGAAATAATATCCTCAATTCACTCCAATCTATCTCTAATTCGCTTAAGTACTTCAAACGCAATACCTCCATGTTCCAGTGCTCCCCTTGGTGTTTTCTTGATTGGCCTAGATCACATAGTTGCCCTCCTCCAATGTAAAGTTTCTTTAGTCCCTTTATTCTGGCAAGCCTCAACCAATTGATTAGACCCTGTACAGGGAAACACTAAAAGTCTAGTTTTTGCAATCCTAGAGGAAGTATTAGGGAGCCTTATCTGAGTAGTTCCATGCTTGCCTCTTCTCGCCTTTGTTTGCCATTGTCACCTTTTAAAGAGCATCCTACACATGATATGGTCAACTTTTGCAGGCCTTGAAATTTTTTAAAATTGTCAAAGTCCCAGAGTCTGTGAAAGTCTTTCACTCTTACGTAGTTGTTAAGTTTTCTCAACTCCCGTAGTCTTGACAAATCTTGAAGAGTACATGATTGTTTGTTGTTGAAATCTCCAATCAAGAATCCCTTAAGGACTTGGAGGTTTGATAGTTGAGCAAGACTCTTGGGCATATGTTCCAAAAAGTAACACTTGGACATGTCCAAGTGTGTCAAATACCAGAGCAAACCGATATTGTTAGGAATTGCCTCAAGATTATGACAAGCTTGGAGATCTAAGATCTTCAAAAACTTGAGCTCTAAAATGACAGTGGTAAGCTCTGTAATCATAGAAATTCCGCAAAGGCTAAGGAACTTTAAGCTCTTTAGATTTTTCAGTTCATGGAGAATTTTGGCGTCTGATTTCAATGTGGTGCATAGCTGAGCTCTGCCATCTTCCAAGATAGAGACTTTCGATATAAATCATCATCTTGTCAAATATTTTAGGCTCGCAATTGATAACGGCCTCACCAATATTGACGAGACATGACCCATATAAACGACCATAAACCAGATCAAGGGTAACATTTGAAGTGAATCCTTCATCTTTAGCTTCTTTGTATAAAGAAGAACGAACTGAAAGGCTCATCCTGCAAGTGTTTGGCACTAAGTGTAAGCAAAAGTCACTAAGGGGTCTATGTAAAATTAGTTGTTTGTAGCAGGGTTTTTCTGTAATTAGGTGATGAGTTGTTACAACTGTTTAGTGGCAGTAGTTAGGTCGGTGGAGTTTGGTTTTGGGCATAAAAATAGAAGTGCCCAGTTGACAAGTCATTCAAACAAAAAGATGAAATAAAAGAAAGTTTTCTCTCTCTATATCTCTGTTCTTCTCTCGACTTCTTGATTACAGTTTTGAAGATCTAGTATGGATTCTGTTTTTCTTTATGGTATCAGAGCATTCTAGACGCAAGTCCTACGGTTCTGTGGCATCTTCTTCGGCTGGATTTCCTCTTTACAGTTTTCACCATTCATTACTGGTTTGAAACCCTAACTCAAAACCCTAACATTGAGTAGTGATTTTCTTCATCAATGACTACTGTAACTGTTCAATTACCTCCTTCTCTTGCATTTCTAGTGTCGAATTTTCATTCTTTAGTCAACATTAAACTTGATGGCGGAAATTATCTGTTATGGCGTATTCAAGTGGAAAATGTTATGCTGGCGAATGGTTATCTCGAGTACCTCGAAGGAACAGTTGCATGTCCATCTCCTACAATCCTAAATACTGAAGGTGTAGATTCTGTGAATCCTGCTTTTACTTTGTGGAAGCTAATTGATACTCAACTTCTGTCCTGTCTCACCGCATCTATTTCACAAGCTACTCTACCGTACGTTCTCGGTTTAAGACATGTACATGAAGTTTGGGAGTCTTTGTCAAATAGATACAATTCATTGTCGCATAGTCATGTTCAAGAACTCCGGACTCGACTGTATAGCGTAACCAAGACTTCAACAATGGACAAGTATATCGACACAATCAAGGATTATGCACAGAGGTTAGGTGCAGCTGGTAGTCCAGTTACTGAGGATGATCTAATATTTCATACACTGAGAGGTTTACCAAAAGCCTTCAATGGCTTTAAGACTGCAATAAGAACACGAGGCGGAACAATCACCTTTGCAGAGTTGGTCAACATGCTGAATGGTGAAGATCTTCAGTTACTACAGGAATCAGAGACTGAAATTTCATCTGTGTTAGTTGCAACTCATGGCAACAAATCTGTTCCGGCATCATCTTCAGGGGACACTACCTCCTCTTCCTCTCTACCACCATTGCAGTTTCAGATGCCTACAGTACCCTCTCAGTTTGGTGTTCCAATGCAGTCTCTACAGTCATCTCAGATTATGTCACCTATGTCATCACAGTTTGGAGTAGCAATGCAAACTCCACAGTTTTCTAATGCTTTGCCTCCTTTTCAGTCTCAAACTCAGTTACCTTTCCTACCTTCTTATTATCCAACACAAAATTTCAGACCTTTTGCTAGAGGCAGGGGGCGAGGTCCAAGACTTCCCTGTGAAATCTGTGGCAGACAGAATCATTCAACAAATTTCTGCTATTATAAAGGTCAAGTTCAGTTTCCTTTTGATCAGTGGAGAGGTTCTACTACTCCTCCATGGATGCCTTCTAGTTCTAGTTATCCATCAGGGATACCAATGTTTAGACCTGGTGCTTCTATGCCAATATCTACTGTACCATTTTCTGGAACAAGAGCACCAATGCAAAACACTCCAATGACTAATTCCCCTACATCTCAGCCATCCTTTGCAGGATTTACTGAGGCCTATACCTTACCACACATGTTTCCAATCACTTCTAATGGTTTCACTGGGTCACATGGGTTTACTGAGGCCTATACTCCCTCTTATATGATTCCAGGTTCCTCAGCTTCTTCATATGGTCATCCTGGTTCTTCTCCACAGTTAGCAACTACAGGTCAGAGCATTCTTGGAGATTACAATGCTGCCCTGAGTATTGGTTCCTCACATGGTTCTTCTCCCGTGGTTAATGCCACTCAACCTTGGTATTTTGATAGCGGAGCTACCAACCATATCACTAATAACATGCAGTATCTACAGCAACCACAACAAGCATCTGCTGGAAATGGGATTCTAGTTGGCAATGGATCTACTCTTCCTGTTACACATACTGGAAAAGGTTTACTCCCAACTCCTTCAGCTAATTTTCAGTTGTCTCATGTGTTACATTCTCCTCACATCACCCACAACCTATTGTCTGTTTATCATTTTGCTAGAGATAATCAATGTTTACTCATTTTTGATTCTTCTGGTCTTGTTATTCAGGACAAGAACACGCTCAAAGTCTTGTACAAGGGTCCATGTCACAAGGGTCTGTATCCACTACTGACCTCCTTTAAGCAGTTCTCTGCTGTGTCTTCTCCTGGTGTGTCTTCTCCTACTGCTCTTGTGAATACTTCTTCTTCTGCCTTGCTGTGGCATCAAAAACTTGGACACCCAAGTTTCCCTTTATTTTCTGCTTTAATAAAACAACATGGCTTGCCTGTTTCTAAGCCACAATCCGTGAATTGTAAATCTTGTATGATGGCTAAGAGTCATAAGCTTGTGTTTCCTATGTCTGAATCTCATACTAAAGCTCCTTTTGAACTTGTACATATGGATGTGTGGGGTCCTTCTCCTATTCCTTCTCATAAAGGTTTCAGATTTTATCTTCTTATTGTTGACGATTACACAAGATATTGTTGGTTGTTTCCACTTCATTATAAATCTGAAGTTAAGTATGTCATAGCTAATTTCAAAGCTTATGTTCAAACTCAATTTCACACTTCTATCCAAACGGTCAGGAGTGACAATGGCGGGGAGTTTATCAATAATTTTCTTCTTCATTTGTTTCTTTCTACTGGTGTGGTGCATCAAACTACATGCCCTCACACACCAGAGCAAAATGGTACAGTAGAAAGAAAGCATAGACATCTTATGGAAACTTGCATTACTCTTCTTCTTCAAGCTGGTTTACCTACTCTTTTTTGGCTTGAAGCTCTGACTACTGCAGTTTACTTGGTTAATAGACTACCTCACACTTCTCTTCTTTTTCAAGCTCCTTATACCATGCTATACAAAACTTCACCAGAATATCATTCTCTCAAAGCTTTTGGATGTTGTTGTTATCCTTGGTTAAAGCCCTATAATGATCATAAACTGTGTCCTAAATCCAAACCTTGTGTGTTTCTGGGTTATTGTGCTAATACTAAGGGTTACAGATGTTATGACCCTAGTACTAATAAAGTGTATATTTCTAGACATGTTCGTTTTGTTGAGGACGAGTTTCCTTATTCTGCTCTTGTGTCACACTCTATTTCTTCCACTTCTGATACATCCACATTCTCAGTGCCTCTTACTACATTTGAAGATCTAATCATTCCTGTTTCTGTTTCTCTTCCAACTCCTGTAGCCACACCAATTCCTTCAGTTTCTTCTTCTGTGCCCCATTCAACACCTTGTGCTTCCCAATCAGTGTCTATTCTAGCTTCAGTTCCTATTGAGTCTGCTAGTCCATCTCTCAAGTCTATCATTTCTCCTGTCTCTTCTTCACTTCCAGTTTCTGTTGCATCTCAACCCTCTACTCAAGCCATCAATCCTCCATCTCATTCCATGACCACAAGATCCAAACATGGTATTTTCAAACCAAAAATTCCCTTTAGCATGGTTGCTGTTCGTGATATGGATTCTTTCCCACAAGTTGAACCCAAACATTTTTTTGAAGCTGTTCATTATTCAGCTTGGCAAAAGGCCATGGGTGAAGAATATCAGGCTTTAGTACAGCAAGGGACTTGGAAACTTGTTCCTCCTCCTTCCCATGGTAACATAATTGGTTGTCAGTGGATCTATAAGATAAAAAGGAACTCAGATGGCAGTGTAGCACGTTATAAAGCAAGGTTAGTGGCTAATGGTAATCAACAAACTGAGGGTTTAGATTTCTCTGAAACTTTTAGCCCTGTGATTAAGCAACCTACTATCCGGGTAGTGCTTAGTTTGGCTGTTCATTTTCAGTGGCCCATAAGACAGTTGGATGTGACCAATGCCTTTCTTCATGGTGTTTTGGAAGAAGAAGTGTATATGAAACAACCTCTGGGATACAAAAATCCAGACTATCCTCATTATGTGTGTAAACTTGAGAAAGCACTTTATGGTTTAAGGCAGGCTCCAAGAGCATGGTTTGCTATGTTTTCTGGTTTTCTTCTTGCTCAAGGCTTTGTCAATAGTAGAGCTGATGCATCTCTGTTTACTCAAAAGAATGATCAAGGCATAACAGTGGTGCTTGTGTATGTGGATGACATTTTAATCACAGGAAGTAACACTGCATATATTTCTGAATTGATCAAAGTTCTGGGTTCCAAATTTGTTATGAAAGATCTCGGCTCTCTTAGTTATTTCTTGGGGATTGAGGTATTGACCAATGGTACTGGAATTCTTTTGTCTCAAACTAAGTATGCAACAGATTTATTAGTCAAGGCTGGCATGTTTGACTGTAAACCAAGTCCATCTCCTTGCTCTACCAAACCTGCATTATTGGAACCAGACTTAGCTTTTCCTGATCAGCATTGGTATAGGGCTATAGTTGGTTCACTTCAGTATCTTACGTTAACAAGGCCTGAGCTTTCTTTTGCTGTAAATCTTGCATGCCAGCACATGCATAATCCCAAACAGAGTGATTTTGTTGCTGTTAAACGGATTCTGAGATATGTTAAAGGGAGTTTACATCAAGGCTTGCATTTTGTGCCTGGTCCTTTGCATATCACTGCTTTCACAGATGCTGATTGGGCCGGTGACCATCTTGATAGAAGGTCCACCACAGGGTTTTGTGTGTTTCTTGGTTCTAATCTGATTTCTTGGTGTGCAAAGAAACAACCTACAGTCGCTCGATCATCCACAGAAGCAGAATACAAAGCTTTAGCAAATATGGCTGCCGATGTTTCATGGCTCCAACAGCTGCTCCTTGATTTGTCTCTAACACCTAGTCTTCCTCATGTTGTCTGGTGTGACAACTTGTCTGCCATTGCTCTTGCATCCAACCCTATTTTTCATGCACGAACCAAGCATGTTGAGGTCGATTACCATTTCATCCGAGAAAAGGTTGTGTCCAAACAAATTGTGGTGCAGCATGTTGGGACTTCAGATCAGATTGCAGACATATTTACCAAGCCTCTTTCTGTTGCTCGTTTTCAATTTTTAAAGTCCAAACTCATGGTGGTTGATACCCCCATGCGTTTGCAGGGGTGTGTAAGCAAAAGTCACTAAGGGGTCTATGTAAAATTAGTTGTTTGTAGCAGGGTTTTTCTGTAATTAGGTGATGAGTTGTTACAACTGTTTAGTGGCAGTAGTTAGGTCGGTGGAGTTTGGTTTTGGGCATAAAAATAGAAGTGCCCAGTTGACAAGTCATTCAAACAAAAAGATGAAATAAAAGAAAGTTTTCTCTCTCTATATCTCTGTTCTTCTCTCGACTTCTTGATTACAGTTTTGAAGATCTAGTATGGATTCTGTTTTTCTTTACTAAGGAGCAATTTCGGGAGATAGGCTCGATGAAGCCCTTTGCAATCAGCTCATCAAAGATCTTATTGCCAGCATCCTCTTCTTGGCTACGTTCTTCTTTACACTCTATTCTACCACTACCCCGTGTGTGTATATATATATATATATATATATATATATATATATATCCCTGCCCTATCCATAGGTAAATCATCATTGTTCTCTTTACAGTTCCAACTGGTGGGAACTTGAAGAAGCATAACAAACAATAATGCAATGCCAAGGGGAGGTCATTGAAAGCTTTCAATACGCCATCAAAATCACCACTGTGGGCAACCATTGGCTCCCTGTAGAAGAAGTGTGTCATTTCATCCTCCGCCTCGTTTATATTAGGCCACCGGTTACAATGTGGGTTGGAATCGGCAGGGCGGATATTCACCTGCAAAGGGATCTGCAACTTCAGCTTCGCGACGGCCTTTTGGAGTTTGTCAAAGTCTCTCCGACTACCGCCTAATGTTTGTAGCTCCAGAAATTTCTCATGGGCCTGGTTGATTTTCACATTCATGTGGTCCATGTACTTCTTCGCCTCTGCCAAGGCCAAATATACGAGGAGGAGATCATTACGGACCCTTGTTTTTTTGGCCATTCTTGAATCATTACACTCTATTCAAGAATGGTAGGCTGGTAGCAGTACTTGGATGGGGAGTTGAGCCTTGTTTTTTTGGCACTTGGCTTGCCACGTAGAATGACAAGTTTCATGGAAGGGCCACTGCAAGAACAGAGAAGGGGTTGGGAGAAATCGTCAAATTTAACATCCTACCTAATTGTGTTGACAGAGTCATGAATGGAGAAAGCACATCCCAACTATATTGGCACCTACAACCCCGACAATCATATACCACCCAAAAACCTAAAACGGAAACAAAGATGGCAAGGTGTAGTTGGGCTCATCCTTGTAGAGTAAGTAAAATGATAAATAACGGTAATAACCTATTTGTCATTAGTGTGTAATACACATCCAATCGTGGCATGCCTTTATATATAAATATTATATAACTTGGCGACTAAGAAACCTAAACAAAGTACGAAATTATGCATAACTACGAAACGTGAATAATGATAAGTCTAAATAGGAAACAAAATAAAATAAAAAAATCTAGAAAATATGGGAACATATTATATGTGGTACTTGTTAGCGATTTTGATGGCAGAAATCCAAAGGAGGTTTGAAGGGTCTGTGGGGATGCTTGCCTTTGGGTGTAGGTAGCTTTTCTGTTATGTTTCCTGCCGATATGCTCTCTTAGTTTCAGTGTTGTATACTCATTCTTATTGTCCCGATAAGAAAAATAAGAACAAGTCACAAATCATAGTTCCTCGTAAACACAAAATGTACGTAGTATGTACCTAGATGTATAACTTCTCATTGTTGGGGTCTACGCGCGTGTGTTTGTTTGAAAAGATAGGAAAGACTGACCCATGTGGAAGACTGTAGAAGAGACACTGAAAAATGTTAAGAGGAAGAGAAATACATTTGTAGAGCAAAAAAGTTGCTATACAAGAACAGGGGAAGAAGAAGAAGAAGATCCTTTTAAAATAGGAAATTCATCGGCCTCCACTGAATTGGGGATGCGATCATATTCCTCAATTTAGATGTGTAGATTCCTCAATTTAGCCGATACACGTCTAATTACAACTAATAGCGCATTGAAGTCTATCTAATGGCAATTGCTGCCACATTACATGTGCAATGAATTGGGCTTAAACTCCATTGCTCCATTGGACGCCAAATTAAAGGATTTGATAAAAAGGTCACTTACTCGGAACTCAATTTGGAAGCCATGTTGTGACCTGGCCGTTTTTGGGATGCCTCTAACAACCAACAAATGGCAAGTGCTTTTCCTTGTGGGATTTATTTCAATGGGAACATGGTGAGTCGATCCACGGTTACGTCTTGCTTTTACTGCTATCTTGTGAGTTACTTGATGTATTGCTCGATGTAAAATAGATAGCGAGCAAAGGAAATGGCATTGGTACATTGTGATTTGTGAAGTAGCACTAGGGAAACATCATCAAGAACTTCACATTCATGATCTCCCATGGAAAATCCTAGTCGCTGTCTTTCTCAGGTTACCTCTTTAAGTCCGTTGGACGAGCCATGTGCAGATACAAACTCTAGTATACCATAATACGTCACCCTAAATTTGTTGAAATGCATTTTAGCTGTGCAGTTGAAAATCCTGGCCATGTTTATATTCGATGATTCGAATCCTGACTTATATTTTGTTAAAAGAGTATCAGGTGGCATTGAAGCGATGAGAATTTCTTCTGGACTATTTTTGGCGGTGATCCTAAGACATCTGGTGGCTTAATGGCAATTTTTAATGAAAATTAATGAGGACTGTTTTAACATATGCAATCCAATTACCTGAGAGGAAATTAATAAAAGTGCTTGTGGCCGCTTATTTTGATGAAGATTTTCTGATAAACGGTGGGGATTTGGGTATTCTTCAACCACCAAGGAGCACAAAATTGTTCTCCTTGGATCAGTATTGCCAAACACGTACTCATCTTTTTCTCCAGGGTGCCATATACACACTTCGCTCGGTGTCTTGGAGAGACATTCCTCATGTTCCCTTTTATCCCAGGTCTCCTGAATACATAAATTGTGGCGGGACTTTGTTTTGGTTTATATCTCATGATGGTTCAAATAATTGCCTGAACACCATTGGTACCTTCGATGTTGGGTCTGAAAAATTCCGAGGTTGACACAGTCCGTTCAGTGAGATGCGCAGTGAACTTAAACCTGGACGTAGTATGCTGGTTCGTCACTGTCGTCTGTGTAAGGAGGAAGCTCGTGATCACCCACTTTATTATCTGGATACTGAGGGACAAAGTAGGCGAATCTTGGATCAAAGAGAGCGAGTTTTGGCCAGCAGGAAGTAGATTCCTTAGACTAGTTCGGCCTATAGGCTTCTGGAAGAACTGCGATCTGCTTGCTTATGGTTTTCACAGCAAATATTTTCACTCGCCAGAAAGTAGACTGAGGGCTGCCAGAGTTAGAGGCTGGAGATGGCTTACCTATGATACCAACAGGGGGGGGTTGAGTTCAGAGACCTAGTGGTAGCTTTCAATGCGTACTCTGATGGGTCTCCAAGGGAAACCGCTGGGATCATGATCTCTCTTGTTGGAAGTCTAATTTCGCCTAGAAAAATTGCTGCATCGGACGCCTAGTTCCATTCTTAAATTGGCAGTACAGTTTTAATTAAATTCTTGGAGAAACTCGTTACTTGCTGCTTCTGTTTAATTTCTCATATAAACCTCCCAAACACCGTTTTGAATACTAACATCAACCTGATCCAATTCAAACAAGGTCCATCAACACCCGTGCCCTAAAAAACAGGACCCGGGGACCCTGCCTAGCGGCACCTCTGTTGAGCGGGTGCCAAGCGGTCAATCCGACTGTTCATCTCAAAATCGACGGCCCGGATCGAAACATCTTTTCCTTTTCCCTTTCTTTTTTTTTAAATCCATTCGGTACCTTTGCATCCGGGCTATCCAAAACATTTTTGGACCGCCGAGATGCGCTCGGCACCCCTGCCAAGCACCTTGCTTGGTAGGATCTCCCGGTCCAAAAGAACATGGTTCTGAACTTGCTGCTAGCAAAGTTTTTTTTTTTTTTGAAAAGTGCTCGCAAAGCTTCAACAGTTCAAAATTTCAACATTTTTCCTCAACAAACACGATGGGCATTGTAGACACTCATGGACATGAGTTAATTCTATATCTCATTCTCACACCAAACTACCAAAAAGCACTCACAATTTTCAAATGCTAATCGATGTAAACAAAACATGTATGCTGATCAGACCATGAATTTCCATTGCCTCGAAAGCTTCAGCAAAGAGAAGATAAAAGCACGGTTAAATATCGATCGTTCATGATTTCTTGTCCCCAAAATCATATACAAAGCCTATTAAGTTTCCCTTGTTATTTGGCTGCTTGCTGCTGTATCCTCCACCCCATACGAAGCATGACTCTGGCAATGTAAACCATTCCCCGAAATGGGCAACCATCAATAGTGAAAAGATATATCCGCTGAAGAAGTTGAAAACGAGCAAATAGCAGGTTCAGGTTCCATCTTCACCGTCTGAAAGCAAGCAATCTTGTTCACAAAATTCCCTTGCCGAAAACTAAAAAGAAGGAAAGAAAGTCTATCAGACTTATCCAAAAAAAAAAGAAGTCTATCAGGGGGGAGAGGGAAGTAATGCAGAGTCTCATTGATGCCATCATCCCAAAAATTCACGTAGTTGAACTGTTCCACAAAATTCAACTATTATCATTGGCAGATAAACAATTATCACATCATATGTATGATTGAACTTATGTTCAGCGCGAACCACGGCCAATAAAAAAGTTCCTCACTCTCATAAGTGAATATATAACCTTCTCTCTACTTTTTTTTTCTTTTTTTCTTTTAATTAAGGGGATAAATAAACTGGGGAAAATGTAGAGATGATCAACCCCAAATTGAACAATTATCCAATATTCAAACCTATTGACATGGGCAAAAGGCAAGTGAAACTGATCGTCATCACCTACTATTTTTAACACATATCGACATCTGGAGAGATGATCAATTGATCGACCAATTTGAAACTCAACTGTAAAATATTCTCTCAGTGATTCAACTCCAAATCCAAAAGCATTGCTGCCAAGCACTCGAAATCCAAATAAGATTTGAAGGGGCAAAAGGCAAATTTTAATGCATTTTGATTATTTCCATACTCCAGAGAATTCCAATAAAGAGAATCAAATCTACAGTCTACAATCAAAATATAAAATCTAGATTGTATGACCACCTCAAACGAAGGGATAGACAAGAAAAGTACTCAAACAAATTCAGTCCTCAAGCAAATTTAGTCCAGGGAGTTACTCATTATGCAAAATTATGACCGCATAAACTCAATCGAAATATTGAGAATTATGAGGATCCTGCAGGACCTGGTCTAAATATGTAGTTCACGGGTTCCAGTTACCTTCTCCAAGCAAGAAAGTAACCATTTTTTTCTGTGATCGAAAGCAAGAGAATTACCTATTTATGTTTCTTTTTGCTCCTCGACCGAAATACAATCCACGATATTTATATCGTAAAGAAGACAAACTACGGGATTCCAAACCGACATTCGAATACCAGAAGATAGGCATCAAAAAGTTTGAATCCTTGCATCTTTCCTCAAGTTTGAATCTCAGGATTCCCCCAGGGAGCAAAAACCAAAAAGTTAGTATGCTGAAAATGCTGTTAGGGCACTAATTTCCCAAAAGGACGAGGTGTTACTTATTAGTAAATAGGCCCAACAATGTATATCAAGCTATCATACATCCTCTCTCTCAAGGGGATAGGAAATGAGCCCAACAATATATACTTAGCTCTCTAAGACACACAACCATGATTAGTCTATGTCGTTTTATAGTAAGGGAGTCAGTAGCCACTGTTTGTTGCAAATCCTCAACTCCGATCCCTTATAGTTCCCTTTCTAATCAACATCACACATTCAAGTAACATTACATTCTCCAAAACCATGTTCGCACTCTCTCCACTGATTGACATGTGACAAGTGTCCTTAATGATCACAGAGGTTGACCCACGTCACAAATTCTGCGCAGTACAACGAGCTTGTACCTAAAATTGCTGATCATCTATTTGCTAAGATATCTTAATGTGTCTTTTTTGTGTGTGTTTAATTTCGTTATGCTTCTGTTGTGAGTGGGATCGAGATAATCCCAACAATCTCTA
>BPLS01030885.1:152609-191029 GCA_019656275.1 Rhododendron kiyosumense | reverse complement strand
CACCCGATCGATGGGTAAAAGGAAATTATTATTTTATGGTACAAACACCACCGAAAAGCGGGGTGTCACAATCTACCATCCTTAGGGATGCAACGTCCTCATTGCACAGGCCCAGCAACCTCCCCTGGTGTCCGTGGTGCCAAAGCGCATCCTACCCACCACTTGGACAAGGGCGGGGCCGCTTTCCGGTGGCCGACAGTACTACATGATGGTAGGCTCAGTCTGGATGGAAGGGGGCAAGTCATAGTTTATAAGAGAAGATTCCTCCTACTTGTACAATGCCTTTTAAAGCCGTGAGAAAGGGCCAAAGTGCATAGAAACTTCACAGTTAAGCGTGCTCATCTTGGGGTAGTTCAGGAATGGGTGACCTACTGGGAGTCCTATGGACTTTGGGTGTTTAAAGCGGACAATATTGTACAAAGATGAAGCGGGTCGTGACAATAGCACTCTTCAAAAAATAATGTTTGCTCCATAGTCTTCGATTTGTAATCATTATGTTGAGTTTTTGGTGGTTACATACATGACCTTTTCACTCTTCATCTCCTCCTTACTATTTTTTAATTTGATTAATTTGAGAGATGTGTGCTTTCCTCGAACTTTCATGGCACATGCACCTTCGTGTGTGCAGGACACAACAACGATTAAAATA
Organism: Rhododendron kiyosumense; assembly: GCA_019656275.1. NCBI lineage: Eukaryota > Viridiplantae > Streptophyta > Magnoliopsida > Ericales > Ericaceae > Rhododendron > Rhododendron kiyosumense. Next base: position 190,380 of record BPLS01030885.1, on the reverse strand, counting down.
ATAAAAGTGATAAGCATAGTGGAGTGCTGCAAAGGGATGTGTGCTTTCCTCGAACTTTCATGGCACGTGCACCTTCGTGCATGAGTGACACAACTACGATTAAATTAATAAAAGTGATTAGCGTAGTGGAGTGGTGCAAGTGAAGACAGTGGAGCAGTTAGGCCCCATTTCCCACACACTAATGAATAAGTGTGAATAAGTTTTTGATTACGTACAAGTTATAAGATTGGATCAAGCACTTATGTGTATTATAATGAGCTGATTTTTGACAATCACTTTGAAAAATACTTTAAAATTAATGAACGGTTCGGATCATTTTATGGAATTCTACATAGTAGATCCCACAATAAAATCTGTACAATGTCTGTGTAACAAACATATGTGTGGGTATAACGGATCTTATTGGAGTATACAAGAGGGGAATATATGTTTCCCTCATCTCAATCCTCATACTATATATATCCATTCAAAACTAATTTGGTCGGCATACGATTCGTCAAATTAAGTCTTCACCCTTTGTAATAGCAGTTGTCTTGCAAATGCCCCATTGCAGAGAAACTCTTCCTAGTGAAGTTGGTTGTCTCACCTTCTCTACACAGTGGAGGCGGAGATTCGAGCCCCACAGGAGGCGAATTTGGAGTTCAGGACTGGACTCCTTGTTGATTAATATACTAACATCCCGTTAGCCTTTGCTGGTGTACACAATTTTGGCTAAAAAAATAGAAATGCCCCATCGCATGACTCAATTTACAACCGGTTGAACCATATTAATTTCCTATCACCTAATATTATCAACTCAAATCATAAAAATTCAACAGACGAAGCGCAAAAGAGCGCTAAATCATTCTTAGCTTTACTAATAATAATAATAATAATAATAAATAAATGAAATACCAATGACACCAGTGGATGGAACCTTCCCCTACCTTCAATTATGATCAACTCCAATAATTTCACTTTTTCCATAGAAATTTTTGTTTATATTCCGTATATATATATTATTATGCATCCCATAACAGTACCTGAGTACAAACCCTGATCAGCTAATGCACGTCTATATATGTATGTGTTATAAAAATGCTAATTGCAATTGATTAGGTAGACCTAACACATTTTGGAACATATATACTGTTTTTCTAATGAATTCAACTTTGTTTTATGTCGAGTTTTTGGTGGTTAATTACGTACATGACTTTTTCACTCTTCATCTCCTCTTTAATATTTTTTAATTTGATTAATTTGAGAGATGTGTGCTTTCCTCGAACTTTCATAGTACATGCATCTTCGTGCGTACAGGGCGTACGCAACTACGATTAAATTAATAAAAATGATTAGCATAGTGGAGTGCTGCAAGTGAAGACATTCGAGCAGTTAGGCCCCATTTCCCACACACTAATGAATAAGTTTTTGATTACGTACAATTTATAAGATTGGATCAAGCACTTACGTGTATTATAATGAGCTGATTTTTGACAGCTGCATGTCCTCCCCAGAACGCCTCATTCGTTTATGGCATTTTTCACATAAAAAGCTGTATTCACACATAAAAAGCTTTTGCAGCATTTTTATTATTCACATAAAAAGCAGTACTCACATAAAAAGCCCGGCCAGTTCTTTTTAGCATTTTAATTCACATGAAAAGCAGTATTCACATAAAAAACCTCGTTCTTTTGCAGCATTTTTATTATTCAAATAAAAAGCAGTTTTCGCATAAAAAGTAGTGCAGCAAAAGCAAGGACAGGTTGTTGAGTCTTGTCATGAAGACTTTGTTGGCATTACCCCAAGCTATTTTTTAATTTTAGTGGAGAAGGAATAAAAAATGGAGGAGGAAATGGACTGTGATTTCTCGGCAGAAACCGGGGAGGAGAAGGGTAAGGCTATGGATCTCAAAAGGGGGCAGGTAACTCTTGGGGACTTGGAGTCCTGAGGGAAACTCCCTGCAATTTGCAGCGGCAGAAAACGGCCACGTTTTGTTGGCAAATCAGGTAGCTTCACTTGCATATTTGTCCTCTATTTCTCTCTTATAGTAGTTACAAAGGTTGTGCGGGGCCTATTTTGGAACCTCACACAAATAATCGGAGTCGTTCAATAATTTAAAAATCATTAATCTTTTGAGAGGTCTCGTAAAAATCGGCCCAATCAAAAAATTGTGTATGGTTGATTCAATTTTTTAATTTTTAATTCATAATTTAGGATCCTGAAGGGCCGGACTATTTGCAACCACAAATTTTCTAAACATAGTTTGTTTTTCATATGCAACTGAAATGTTTACCATATTATAAATAGGCTACGTTTAGAAAATTTGTGGTTGCAAATAGCGGTGTCTGATACTGAATACTGAATGAATTTTGAAAGAAAGTTAAACAATTATGTGTTCAGTATATCGTTGATCTAAACCACATATATTGTTGATGTTCTTGAGAAGAGCATCTATCAAAAAAATTATTATGATTGATAGGTATCAAAACGCAAAAATATTTTACAAATAAACCATTTCGATACCTATCGATGTCTAATGAAGATAATTTTTTTAGTAAGCGCTCTTCTCAACAAACCTTTACCCCGTCAAAATTCATTTGGTATTCTGAATCTTAAATTTTGAATGAAAAATTAAATGATTGGATCAACTATATACAATTGTCTGATTGAATTGATTTTTTACCAGACTACTCAGAAAATCATTTTTAAATTATTGAACAACTCTGATTACTTGTGTAAAGCTTCGAAGTAGAACCACATAATATCTGTAATTAAAGAGAAAAAGAGAGGATAGAAATGCAAGTGCGGCTGCATTACTTGCCGACAAAACGTGGCTGTTTTTCTGGCACTGCAAAATGCAGCGAGGGAAACTCGCTACAGGGACTCCAAGTCCAACTCTTGGCTGCTTCTCACGTTTTTCATTCAAACGCCAAAAGTCTACGGCAAAGCCTTTTACATAGGAAGGAGATAAAAAGACTAAAATGGACACCACACTTTAAACAATAACAAAACTAACATAAGCATTAAAACATAGCAATAAAAGACAAACGGCATTAATTTTAACACTCTCCCTTAATCCCTTGTTGTAACACCCAACATTTCTCTAAAATAATGGAACTTTTCCTTTGAAAGAGCTATGGTGAAGATGTCCGCCACTGGGTCTTTGGTTGCACAATACTTGAGTTAAATTTTTTCATCTTCCACGACCTCTCGAATGAAGTGATGCTTGATTGCAATGTGTTTGGTATGGCTGTGGACAGGGGCGGAGGGAGCAAGGGACAAGGGGGGGGCGGCCGACCCCGCTGCCTCCCAAATTTTGTTAGAGATTGGTATAATTTTTACTCATTTGACCCCCCTTTAAAATTCATTTTCGCCCCAATCCATATATAAGGGTTTTGTACTTAGGAAAAAGAGGAGTCAAAATAGAATTTCTACCCACAAAAATTCTCAAAACATCGTTCTTGCACTCTGAATCATACATAGTTTAATTTTCGACCCCACTGGACGAAAATCCTGGCTCCGCCCTTGGCTGTGGAAGACGAGATTCTTTTGTCATTGCGATTGTAGACTTGTCACACAAAATTGGAGTAGTTTCTCCTTGCTTTTGACCAACATCCTCCAAGATCCTCCTTAACCAAATAGCTTGAGAAATTCCCAATGATGCCGAAACATACTCGGCCTCTGCGGTAGATTGTGCCATGCATGGTTTGTTACTTGATGAATTGATGCCCAACAAAGGCCATGGAAAACACAATTCCATTTCAAGATTGGAGTGGGAGAAAACCATCCGTGAATCATTTTGAAGATTTTTTAGTCCATTTGTTATGTTCATGTTCTAAAAGTGTATCTTTGTGGGTTATAGCTCCCAATCAAAAGGTTGTAGACTCCTCAATTCACAATCCACACCCTGCAATGATAGACTAACAAAAAGGCTATACGATGATAGAACCCAAAAAGATTCCACAAGTGATAGACCTCAAACGTGGCTGCACATGAGGGGGGATGTTAAGAGAGTCTCACATTGCTTGGGAGTGGCAAGAGTTCAGCAAATATTGTTAGAAAATTGTGAAACGCTCATCTCATTCACATAAACATGAACAATGATGAACAACCTAAGTTAAAGTAAGTCTTAGAAGTGAGTTTTGTCCATATTCCGTCCTTTATCATCTTATGTTCTTAGTTTAGGTTCAATAATCTTATATTCAGACCCAAGTGTGTCGGATATCTTCTTTGCATCATTGTGGAGTTTAAGGCATACTTAGGAAAGAATTGAAGGCATTAATTCATTGTTTGATCAAACCACATATAATGGAAATCCGTTGCGGTATGCATTTGTTTGATCGGAACACTATGTTGGGAAAATCGGAGCCTCGCGCTCAGACTCGCAACGGACAAAACACACAGAGGATCTTGGGATACTATTGTCACAGAAAACAAACCAGAGAAAAGGAAGAGAAAGAGGAACAGAAAAAACAGAACACACAGATATACGAGGCGGCAACTTGCCTACGTCACCGGGAGCCACACCAGTCCACTATGAATGAAAGAAAACGAAAGATTACAAGTCTTTTCCTTCCTCTCTGAGAAAAGTTTTCTCTTGCACTCTCTCTCTCTCACTAAAACCCTCTCTAGAAATTTTCTCTCTCTATGTGCAACCTCGCTTAGGAAATAATGAATACAGCAACTAATATTTATAGGCAAACCCTAAGTGATAGCTGGACACGTCCAACCAACTTGGGCCGCGGCCTACGACCCATCTCGGCCGCGAGCCTGTCTGTCGCGCGCTACCTGCCGCGAGCCTGACCGCGTGCCTGCCTATCGCGGAACTCTCCGCGCTGGTCACGGACCTTTGTTACTGAACTCTGTTGCTGAAAGTTGTCTGCATCCCCAACAATCTCCCACTTGAAGATAACTGAAGCAAACCAATATCAACAATCTCAATTAATAGCGGACGTAGTGAACTTCACCCCTCCTGGTCCGACTCCGGCCCTCTAACTCCTCATGCGCGAAGGCCAACTGAAGTTGAGCACAACTTCAGTTTCTCAATGGTGATCGACTTTGTCAACATATCTGCCGGATTTTGGCTCCCCAAAATCTTCTCAAGTAACAGTTCCCTTCTTCCAAAAGCGAGCGAACGAAATGGTACCTCAAATCGATGTGCTTCGTTCTAGCATGAAACACTGGATTTTTCGCAAGGTGTATAGCACTCTGGCTGTCACTGAAAAGAACACTGTTCTCCTGCTTCAAACCCAACTCACCCAGAAAAGCCTTCAACCAAATCATCTCCTTAGTGGCCTCTGTGACTGCTACATACTCAGCTTCTGTCGTGGACAAAGTTACCAACTTCTGCAGACGCGAGACCCAACTCACCGCTGTTGATCCTAAAGTGTAGACATATCCTGTGGTGCTTCGCCTTGTATCATGACCACTCGTGAAATCTGCATCCACATATCCTCTCACCACCAAATCTGCTCTCCCAAAACACAATGGCACATCCGCGGTCCCGCGGAGATACCTCAATATCCACTTGACGGCTTCCCAATGCTGCTTCCCTGGATTGCTCGCAAACCTGCTCACAACTCCCACTGCATGCGCGATGTCCGGCCGCGTGCTGACCATCGCGTACATTAGACTACCGATGGCCGAGGCATATGGTACCTTGGCCATGTGCTCCTTCTCAGCATCTGTCTTCGGAGCCTGCACGTCAGAAAGTCTAAACTGACTTCCCAGAGGCGCGCCAATTGCCTTGGCGTTCTGTATATTGAACCTTTCAAGAACCCGTTCAATATACTCAGCTTGACTTAACTTCAAGACCCCTTGAGTTCTGTCCCTGCTGATCCTCATCCCAAGTATCTGCTTCGCTGCACCCAGATCTTTCATAGCAAACTCTGCTGCCAACTGTTGCTTCAACCTGTTTATCTCCTGTAAACAGGACCCCGCTACAAGCATATCATCTACGTAAAGTAGTAAAATTATGTAGCTCGCCTTACATCGTTTAAGGTAGCAACAGTGATCCGCGTGGCACCTCGTGTAGCCGCTGCGCTGCATGAAACTGTCAAACTTCTTGTACCACTGTCTAGGAGCCTGTTTCAATCTATATAGACTCTGCTTGAGTCTACACACCATCTCTTCCTTGCCTTTCTCAATGAAGCCAACAGGTTGCTTCATGTAGATTTCTTCATCCAAGTCACCATGAAGAAACGCAGTTTTAACATCCAACTGCTCAAGGTAGAGATTTTCAGCAGCCACCAAACTCAATACCACTCTGATAGTGGTTAGCTTCACAACTGGGGAAAAAATCTCCGTGAAATCAACCCCTTCTTTCTGTTGAAAGCGCATCACAACCAATCTGGCCTTAAACCTCTTGCTGCCGTCGCTCTCTTGCTTGACGCGGTATACCCACTTGTTCTGTAGCACCTTCTTCCCCGCAGGAAGCTTCACCAACTTCCAAGTCACATTCGAGTGAAGAGAATCCATCTCCTCTTGCATAGCACGTTCCCACTTCACTGCGTCACTGACCTGTAAAGCCTCGTCGTAGCAAGACGGTTCTCCGCTATCTGTCAAAAGCAAATAATACAGCGACGAAAGGTATTTCGGATTAGGTTTAGGTACCCTAGTTGATCTCCTTACCGTAACAGCCGGTGAGCTAGACCCTGGCTCTGGAACTGCCCCAGACTCTGTTCGCGAGACTGCCTCTGTCGTTCGCTCAAATCCCAACTCATCCCCACTGCTTTCTGGAAGATCCTCCAAACTAAAGTACTCGGGTGCCTCACGATCCTTCGCGTGACCACCCTCGCGGGACCCTCCCGATCCTCAGTAGAACTCCCACTGCATTGTTTGCTATCCCTGTCCTTGTATAGCACCGACTCATTGAATATGACATTCCGGCTTCTGATTATCTTCCTGTTTTTCTCATCCCAGAAACGATAGCCAATGTAACGACCCTGATTTTCGGTCGTTAAAAATTTCGTTAAGTATTTGAATTTTATTGCAATTGCTTTTAATTTCCTTGAGATTTGTCAAAATTACGTTTTTGCCCCTTGAAAAATTATTTCTTGACGCTTTGGTCCGCCTAGTAAGCCTAACTAGTTTTTAACCATTCGATTGGATAAACTAAGCTAGGAAGTTACCTAGTTACTTTTCCCTAACCGCAAATTGACCGTTTTGCCCCCCTTGAACCCTTTGAACTTTTTGAACCCTTGACTTGGAAATTTAATATTCTTTTTCTTTTAATCAAATTGGTTATTTTCTTTGTCCATTGGACAATAAATGTTAGGGAAACTATTATCCATTGGATAATAGAAACCCCATTTGTTTATATTAAATGTTTACTTTATTAAAGTACTATGAATAGTAAAAAGTAACTTTTTGATTACTTTTTGATTATTTTAAAGTACTTTTTGGATTATTTTAATGCTTAATCCCCCTAGCAACTATTATCCATTGGATAATAAAGGTTCGGGTGGTTATTACCCATTGGGTAATAGGTTGTTCTTCCACCCTAGCACATGGGAGACTTAAATATTAGCTTTGCACATGTGCCTATTGATTTGTTTTAATGAGAAAATCTTGCCTTTTAAAATCTCCCTTGATCTCAAAGTACAATTTCCTTTTGTTTATTGTTTTTCTTGAACCTTGTATGCATGGTTGTATATATATATATATGTACTTGGGAGAGAGAGAGAGAGAGAGAGAGAGAGGAGAGAGAGGCCGTGGGAGAGAGAGAGAGAGAGAGAGAGAGAGAGAGAGAGAGAGAGAGAGAAAGAGAGAGGAAGGAGGAAAGAAGGGATTTGATTGGTACTTGCTTGATTTTCAAATCCAAGAGATTTATTTGCTTCCAATGCAAATCCTACTTCCTTTGTACTTCATATATTCACCTAGCAAGCCTCTCAACCATTGGATGGTGTACCAATTCTCATCTCAACCCTCCAATTGATCCAAGATCAATCTTGGTACAAAGGTAGCCATGCAACCCTAGGATTTTCCTTGATTTGTGCTTAAAAGTTAGATATGATTTGATATACTTCTTGGACACCTAGCAAGCTTCTTAACCCTTGGATCATGTACCATTTCCATCTCAACCATCCATTGGATCCAAGAATATCACCAAGGTACACCATAGCCATGCAAACCTAGGATTTTTGCTTTGATCTTCCATGATCTCTTGCCAAGTGTCAAGGTGAGACTTAGAGAGAGAGTGAGGAGAAGGCCAAGCCCTTTGCCTATAAATAGAAGGCCATTCTCATGCTTTGAACTCACACCTCAAAGCATAGCTCTTCCTTCTCTCTAGAAACCATTTTCTGTTTTCTGGGCAGCCCACTGTCCCGTCGGAAATCCCCTGTTTTCTCCTGTCTAGAGTAGTTTTTAGGATCAACTTCCTTCTGGAAAGTTGTAGAGCGCTTCGAAACCTTGAAGTTAGGCTCAAGAATCACCCCAATCGGTTAAGAAATGACCCAGATATTGTCATCCGAAGTTCAGTGAAAAATCTGGATTTTCATTTTCTGGACAGCTCACTGTCCCTTCTTTCATTCCCATTTTTCTCCAACCTAGGTTCGTTTCTAGGATTAACTTTCTTCTCGAAAGTTGTAGAGGGTTTAGAGAGCTTCGTTCTAGACCCAAGAACGACTCTATTCAGCCAAAGATTGACCGAGTTACTGCCGTCCGAAGTTCGGTCCAGATTTGGAGTTTCACCGCCCGTAGGATTTCCACCTAGCTTACTCGGCCCCGACTAGTTTCGGATCAAGGTAGTTATCCTTACCTACTTCTCCAAGTATAAAGTAGTTTTCACTCTAATTCTATGTATTGTGTAAATCGTATGTTTGATTCAAAGATACTTTGATCGTTGATAAGGTTATTATCTTTTAAAGTTGGAAATGCATGAAGTATGTTTGTTTATGATGATTCAAGCATGCTAGCTAGTGAGTAGTTGGATAATCTTGTTGGTATAGTCGTATGGAATGCATGTTGGTATGTAAAGTTACGCCGCGGAGTCTTGGCATGTAAACGAAACACGAGAACCGAGAAAGTAGAAACGTAACACCTAGGGTGTGGTTAATGATGAGATGTGTTTTGAAACCGCGATGTGGCCGGACTTGGTAGCCCGTCGTGTGGATTGTGAAAACCGCAACGTGGCCGGACTTGGTAGCCCGTTGTGTGAATGAAAACCGTGATGTGGCCGGACTTGGTAGCCCATTACGTGGGTTGTGAAAACCACAATGTGGCCGGACTTGGTAGCCCTTTGTGAAGATTGCCAATAGGGCCGGACGTGGTAGCCTTATTGGTAATATGGCTTGGTTATCCGTGGAGAGGAGCCAATGCAAGTTTTGTGTGCCAATGGGAACCCGGTGCGGCGGAACCATTGTGAGGATACTCGGGAACCCGGAACGGCGGAACCGAGGTTGGGTGTGTATGGCTTGGTTATCCGCGGTACGGAGCCAATGCAAATGATTTTGAAAGAAGGTTTTTTTAAATGGGAAATGATTGACACGGTCTACGATGAGTCGCGTAGGAGAAACAAAGAGAAACTTGGACACCAACGTTGATATCGAATATGTTAATGTTTGTCTTGTTTGTAAGTTAAGGGTTAGTGGGTAGGGTTACTCTATTGAGCTTTCGTAGCTCACGGTGTTGCCTTGTGGTGACCCTGACATATTATATTGGTGGCGACGCCGGTATAATGTGTCAGACCTTGTAGATGATCAAGATGGACCGTTCACTTGGAGGCGTCCGGAGCTGAGGAGCTGGCTAGGATGAAGAAGCGAGAGGAGCTGTAGTTAGGAAATCTTAGTTTCCTTTCTTTGTTGAAGAATTGTACCCCTTTGAAGTATTTATGATGTAATAAACTCTCTTTATTATGTAATAAATGCTTCTTAACGTACCCTAATTTTGGGGGCGTTACAGCCAAACTCATCACCGCCGTACCCAATGAACGTGCACTTCAATGACTTAGCATCTAGCTTGTCTCTGACTTTGTCACTGAGGTGGACATAAGCAACACAACCGAAAACTTTCAAGTGTGAGAGATTTACCTCTTTACCGCTGCAAACCTCTTCCGGTATCCCAAAGTTCAACGGAACTGATGGCCCATGGTTGATTAAGTATGCTGCTGTACTGATCGAGTCTGCCCAAAACTGCTTGGGCAACCCCGCGTGTATCCGCATGCTCCGCGCACGCTCTATCAGAGTCCTGTTCATCCGCTCCGCGATGCCATTCTGCTGCGGAGTTCCTGGAAGAGTCTTCTCTAAACGGATCCCGAATAGAGCACAGGCTCTCTTGTACTCTCCCAGTTCATACTCTCCCCCATTGTCTGACCTCAGACACTTCACCTTCAAGTTTGTCTCATTCTCTACTCTGGCTTTCCACTTCATGAAAATTTCGGATACCTCTAACTTGTGTTTTATGAAATAGACCCATTCTTTTCTCGAGTGATCATCGATGAAAGTAACAAAGTATCTCGACCCGCCGAGAGAATGCACTAGTGCGGGACCCCATACGTCTGTATGAACAAGCTCCAGCTTGCTTAGCTTGGGAGGTCTGCCACTTTTCTGGAAACTAACCCGCCTCTACTTGCCGAAGATACAGTCTTCGCACATGTCGAAATCCACTGACTCAACTGGCAGCTTCCCCTATGTCTGCAGAATCTTCATCCCCTTCTCGCTCATATGTCCCAACTTGTCGTGCCACAAACTTGAACTCACTTGGCTCTCTGGCCGTGGACCTTCCGCTAGCCTACCCTCGCGCGGTACCACTCCCGCGAGACCCTCGCTATCCTCACGTGGGACCACCCCCGCGAGACCCTTCGCGATGGCAAGTGAATGACTCCCATGTGAAGTTAAATAGAGAGTACCTACTTTCTTTCCGCGCGCTACCACCATGGTACCGTTGGAGAGCTTCCATGCGTCTCCTATGAATGTTGAGGTATACCTCGCTGCTCCCAGTTGCCCAACTGAAACAAGATTCCTCTTCAGCTGCGGGACGTGTCTGACATCCTTCAAACACCATTTAAACCCCTGCGTTTCAATCTGTACATCACCCATTCCCACTATACTACATGGCTCATCATCGCCCAAGTATACTTGCCCGAAGTTGCCTACTACATAGTTCTTCAGAACACCCTTGCTAGCAGTCGCGTGGAATGACGCGCCTGAGTCAACCACCCATGACTCCGCGAGACTGTCCATCGAAAGAATAAGTGCATCCTGCACGATGTGGGCCTCCTGCTCACCATTATTCTTCTTTGGAGCCTTACAGACTGAAGACATATGACCCGCCTGGCCACAGTTCCAACATTCACCTTTAATGCCGCGTACTTGACTTTTGCCGCGGGACTTCTTGCCACGCGACTTCGACCTGCTCTTGTTCTGGTTTTGACCACTCCTGGCCTGGCCTCTGCCTCTCTGCTCAAAACTTAGAGCGAAACCTGAACCGCTAGAGCCCGACGCTCCCTCGAGCGATTTCCTTCTAACTTCCTCAGTCAGAATCAAACTGACTATATCATTCAGTTTGAGATTCTCCTTCCCAGCCGAATTACTAATCGCAGTAACCGTACCCTGCCAGGTCTCTGGCAACTGAGACAGGATCAACAAGGCTTCAACCTCGTCGTCGAACTCAATACCAACAGAGATCAACTGATCCACTATTGTATTGAACTCGCTAAGATGCTTCATAAACAAACCTCATTCAGGAATTTCGAAGTTGAACAACTTCTTCATCAAGTGCACCTTGTTTGCCGCGGACGGCTGTTCATACATCTCCGCGAGCGCGTCCATCAGATCAGACGCGATTTTTTCTTTCAGTATATTGTGCGCAACTGACTTCGAGAGTGATAACCGGATCAAACCCATCGCCTTCCGATCAAGAACCTCCCATTCCGCGTCAGTTTCACCTTCTTTTTTCTTTACCCAGTAGCGGCCGGTAAAGATCCTTCTGGTACAGATAGTCCTCCATCTGCATCTTCCAGAAAGCAAAGTCCGACCCATCGAACTTCTCGATCTTCGATTTCCCTTCTTCTGAACCCATAGCTCCCTCTGAAATCCGAACTGCCCAAAAGCTTCAATCGGAAAACTGTTGAACACCCTTACCGCAACCTAGCTTTGATACCAGTTGTTGGGAAAATCGGAGCCTCGCGCTCAGACTCGCAACGAACAAAACACACACAGGATCTTGGGATACTATTGTCACAGAAAACAAACCAGAGAAAAGGAAGAGAAAGAGGAACAGAAAAAATAGAACACACAGATATACGAGGTTCGGCAACGTGCCTACGTCCCCGGGAGCCACACCAATCCACTATGAACGAAAGAAAACGAAAGATTACAAGTCTTCTCCTTCCTCTCTGAGAAAAGTTTTCTCTTGCACTCTCTCTCTCAGTAGAAATCCTCTCTAGAAATTTTCTCTCTCTATGTGCAACCTTGCTCAGGAAATAATGAATACAGCAATTAATATTTATAGGCAAACCCTAAGTGATAGCTGGACCCGTCCAACCAACTTGGGCCGCGGCCCACGACCCATCTCGGCCGTGAGCCTGTCTGTCGCGCGCTACCTGCCGCGAGCCTGACCGCGTGCCTGCCTATCGCGGAACTCTTCGCGCTGGTCACGGACCTTTGTTACTGAACTCTGTTGCTGAAAGTTGTCTGCATCCCCAACACACTACTATAATAAAGCATAAAGATTAGAGTTATTTGCCGTTATTGTAAGTCTTCTATCAAATTTGTATGAAGCACCAAAAAAAAAGTGTGGAGCTCAAAGAATTTTTGTAGGTGGCTAGCCTTGCGGTGACTTTATTGTGAAAAATGTAGCAAGTTGGAGCCCCCAACGATCAATGATTACGAACATTTTCTGAGAGTTGAATATCTAGTCTATGGTGAACAATAATAACTCTTTATAATTCGCTAAAGAATGCCCATGTATCAAATTTATTTTTATTAGTGCTTGAGTGGAAGAACTTCTAATGTTTTACCGTGTGCCGTTATAACCGTGTAAGGTTCTTATACATATATAAACATTCTGGTATTAACAGAAAATGATTTGACACTATTTCCTTCGCAAGATAGTCGTGAGTTGATTTGCAGGAAGCCATGCGTGGTAGACTAGAGGGTGAATCAACGACACTATCTTACAGGAAGTCATGGTAGTCAGCGACAGAGTTAGGACTTTGACCATGGGGTCCGGTTTAATAGACATATTTTTTTTGGAATGTATATTTATTGTATCATAAGATTTTTCATTTCTAATACATTACATTTGTACATTGAAATTATTCTAGTCTAATGTAGTTAAAGAATACTAATTATTTTATTTTTTCGTTTATGCTATTTCAACAATCACGTGCTTATCTTTTATGTAGAAAATTAGAGGTCAGTCCTTTTTTTTATGTTCGGTTTGATCCTAACCCTAAATATTATTACCGAGCCTATTTAGGTTCAGTTATGTTGCATTTTGATTTTTTTGTCCAAATCGACATGCTGTGATCATTTCCTCTTCTCTTTTCCTCTCTACAATGGATCTCGCTCTACCCCCGACAATGCAACTCCCTCTTTACCATCGCCGTCTTCGTGGACCTCTCTCTCGCGTCCCTGGACCAACACAGCCTCGAGAACCCCTCTCGCCAACGCCGCCGGTGTCTCCGCCGCCGAACACATTGTCGTCTTCGAAGTGGCCTCCAAACACCTCATCGTCGTCTTCGAAGTGATCCCTTGAGTCCCTGACCCATCTTCTCCCACTATTCCCCCTTCAAAAAAATCTAGCCTGGGCTTCAAAAATTCCAAAAAAGAAAACAGAGAGAAAATTGAGAAGGTTGGAAAAGAATACACGGCAGCTCAGATTTTTTTTACAGTGGTGAGTTATCTTTAACCTAGGAAATGGGTAAGCTTTGTTCATTCATGTATTGGCTCACAACATTCTTATACAGTATTGTATTATATCATTCCCATTCCCATTGTCATGTATTTTGATTTTAGAATTTTCGAGACTAGGCTTTGTTGTAGAGTTCAGCTCTTTGTACAGATTTTCTCCTATTCAACAAAAAAAATTGTATATTGTAAGGATGTTGTGTGGTGAGGCTACAAGAACTGTGTGGTAAGGATGTTGTGAAGTGTGTAGTAAGTTTATGTGAATTGTCAAAACTTTATGTACGTAAAATATGTATTTTAGCGTGTGGTGGGGTTATGAGAACTGTGTGGTAGGGCTATGAGAACTATGTGGTTAGACTATGTGAAGTGTGTAGTGAGTACTCTATGAGAACTTTCAAAGTCTTATGCGAACTGTCTATGAGAACTATATATTTTAGCGTGCGATGGGGCTATGATAACTATATGGTTGGACTATGTGAAGTGTGTAGTAAGTCTATGTGAACTGTCAAAATTTTATGTGGATTGTTTATGAGAACTATGTATTTTAGCATGTGGTGGGGTTATGAGAATTGTGTGGTTCGACTATGAGAAGTGTGTAGTTAGGGCCGGCCAGGGAGTAAGTCCCGCAAGCCGGCCTGCTCGGGCAACCCCCCGGCAAAGGGGAAAAAAAAAATTGTATGTATACAAAAAAAAAATAGAAATCCAGCAAAAAAATATATTTAGGAGCAATCAAGCAAAAGATTAGGCTTGGACAACCCAAATGTCGGGGTCGGCACTGTGTGTAGTTAGTCTATGTGAACGATCTATGAGAAATATGTATTTTAGTTTGCGGTGAGGTTATGAGAACTGTGTGGTGGGGCTATGAGATTTGTGAGGTTGGACTATGTGAAGTGTGTAGTGAGTTTATGTGAACTGTTTATGTAAATTGCAAAGCCCTATGTGAACTGTGTATTTTAGCGTGTGGTTGCAGACCTTTAAACCCAAGTGGCGACTATTGAGCGTTTCATCGCGCTTTAAAAAGGGGAGCACCCGCTTATCATGGTCGATTTTCAAGATGTGTGTCCACACTACTACACTTGGTTGGATTTTAGCTGAGTACTACGAATTTGTTCAATTTTTTGGTACTTTGAAAAATTGTTCAATTTTTGTTCGTGTGTGTATTTTCTATGAGAACTGTGTATTTATTTATGAGAACTGTGTATTTTCTATGAGAATTGTGTATTTTATATAAGAACTGTGTATTATACATGAGAACCGTCTATGATAACTGTGAATTTTCTATAGGAACAATGTATTTTTCTATGAGAACTGTGTATTTTTCTATGAGAACTGTCTATAAGAACTGTGTATTTTTCTAACAGAACTGTATTTTTTTATGAGAATTATGTATTGTTCATAACAACTATCTATGTGAACTGTGTATTTTCTATGAGAATTGAGTATTGTCTATAAGAACTATGTATTTTCTATGATAACTACGTATTTTCTATGAGAGCTGTATATTTTAGTGTGTGCTGAGATTATTTAAATTGTATATTTTTCAGTTCACATAGTCATTTCATATAGTTATCATAAAACTGACTATGAGAATTGACAGTTCTCAGAACCAGTTCACATAGCCAATGGTATTTTTATCCAAAACAGTTCTCATAGAAATAGTTATCATAGACAATTCTCATAGAAATAGTTCTCATAACAAATTAAAGTGTGTATTTTTTTAATCTTACAAAATTTCATATTGAATATGGATCTTGTTTAGTAGATATCGTCGAGTAGGTTCTAAAAATATAATATTTTTAAAAAATGAATATTTACAACAAAAGATATGAGCTTTTGAAATTTAAACAATGTTTTAGTGGTGCAACAATACTCATGGAGCATTGGATAATTTTTCTGTACTAGATGCTCTATAGTTTCGTGTGCTGATACGCGTAAAGGGGCATGGTTGGAATAAAAAATATAAATAATAGTACATGACTAAATTAAATCCGACCCTAATTTTTAGGGCCGGCCTAAAAATTCTCCTTTTTTATTTATGAACAAAATTGAGAAATTAGAAGGTATAATAACCGGTTTTTTATCAAATCAAAATAAAATTATTAAAATTATAAGTAGTTATACATAACTAATTATCAATAATATTCAAAATCAAGTATGTATAAAATAAAAATTTTAAAATTCAAACGCTTGAGAAGCCAGAACTAGGAGGGCTAGGACCCCAGGCCATAGCTCCGCCCCTCATGGTTGTTAGTGGTGAATCGATGACACTATATATGAAAAAAAAAAAAAAAAAGAGACAAGATACGTATGTTCTGTTTGAACAACCCTGTAGAGCACCTTGGGTCTCCACCTGAATCTTAATTTGGAGTGGAGCTTCCTGTAACGAAATTTTTTTACGTGCCCCCACAATTAATGCTATTGGGGCATGGAAGCCCCTTATAAATATGAATTTTTAAATTGAAAATAGACAAATCTCAACCATTAGATCAAAATCATTCATAAAAATGCTATTTCGGTTTTTATCCTTGAAAAATATTTTTGATGTAATGAGTTGTAATGAGTGGAGAGATAGAGAAAGTTAATGAAAAACGTGCAAAAAAAAAAATGGGTTTCTCAAAGATGGGAACCAAACGAAGCACTTGTTTTATGAATTTTCCAAAAAAAATATATATATAACTTTACTTTTCATACAATTGACTTTACATATCAATTGTTATGATCAAACTTACCACAATGTATACCTAAACTTACTACAATGTATGCCTACACTTAGGCCATCTACAGTGGTATAATAAAAAAAGGATAACCAAAAGTTGACACATCAACTTTTTGATTATTCATTTAAGAAGTTGCTAAGCTTAATAATGTTGAGTTTCACAATGATCACTTCTATTCCATAACCAAAATAAGGCTCCACTACAATTTCACTTTCTCTCTCTCCCCCTCTGTTTTCCGCCACTCACTTCCCTCCATTTACATTTTTTTTTGGCAAAAATATATCGATTCATTCTCTTAATTTTAGGCAAATTGGTGACTTTCTGCCCTCTTATTATGATTTTTTTGGGGGGGAAAAATAGAAACGGGAAAGAAGAGTGAAATATCTTAATCTGGCAACAATGAGTTGAATTGTAGATGATCAAGAGATATAAGGTTCACTTTTTGAGGGAAATAAAGAGAAATAGTTTGTGGGTGAAATGAAGAAGATATAGAGTAGGCGAAGAAGAGAATAAGAAAATATCAGTTGGAAAACATGTGTATACAAATTTTGGAACTAGTTAACTTATATGATGTGGGGTCCACAAATTTTGGTTATTGAAAAAGTTACTAGTCATGGTTATCCAAAATCCAAAATTTGATTATTTCTAACAGTGCTATTAAGTTTGATTATACCATTGTAACTTGTAAGGATATCCACAATGACATAATCAAAAGTTGCTATATCAGTTTTTGATTATTCATTTAAGAGATTAGTAAAGTTAGCAATATAGAGATCCACAATGGTATAATCAAAATTGAATAACAAAAACTTACCATGTCAACTTTTTAAAATAAAAAAAAAACTAAAAACTGTGAACATAGGAAATAGTTTTTTTCTAAAAATAGTTTTGAGACTAATAAAAAATATTTATTAGAAATAGAAAATAGTTTTTGAAATTTTTTTATTTTTGAAGAAAAATAGCTTTTGTGTTACTACTGTTTTTGAAAAAATAGGTTTTATATAAGAAAATGTTTTGAAAAAAAATTCTTATACAAAACAATTTTTTTGTATAAAAATGTTAAAAATGTTTAAACAGTTAAAAATAATTTTTGGGGGAAAACAAATAATTGTTTTTTTAAAATAGTTTTTTAGTAAAATATATTTTTGAAAACATTGTTGAAAATTAAAAAGAGAGGGGAAAAGGGAAGAGAGAGAACTTTTTTTTTTTTGTAATGATGAGTGTATTTGGTTGAGATTATGGGGTTCACTAAATTTGATTATTGGCAAAATGTTACTAATTTTGGTTATTTAAAATCAAAATTTTGTTTATTTTTAAGAAGGTTGCTAAGTTTGATTATAGTATTGTGAGCCATATTTTGTACCAATATTATTAACTTTAAAAATCTATACCAATATTATTAACTTTAAAAATCTATCACTTTTGGTTATGCCATTGTGGATACTCTAAGCCATCTTTCATACTAACATTATTAAATTTAAAAATAATTGACTTAAGCCATCTAACAATTCTCAATGAAAGCACGGTTGAATCGCATGGCATAATTAAGTTATCAACCGGAAGATTTAGCTATGTAACCATTAAAAGACTAGAAATGTAGTATGGAGAACAAGTGAGCTCTTTCATTCTTTTGACAAACACGGACCGAGATATCGCTCCGGAACCATGTGAGCAAGCACATGATCACCGGAGATTAATATCGGCTAGTTTTGTTATATAAAAGGCGAACCCTTCTCATTTTCCAAACCAAACCTCAAGTCTTGAGTTAAGAAAAGATTAACCTAAGTCACGAGGTGTTATTCACCCCGATACCTAGCCTATTCGACTACTCACACATAGTAAAAGAGCAAGACATAAAGCTAAAAAGAGACATAAGATTTAACTGATAAAAACGGAAATAAACTTGATTTTATAGAAGATCCAACAAGTAGCTACAACATTCACAAGCAAGAAAATAACATAAGACAATTACCTTAAGGATTTCTTGAAGGAAATACACTCAAAAGCTTGAAAGACTAGTAATGAAGTTTCTAGAAAGCAAAAGAAAACCTTAGGCCTAAAAAAGACTAGAAATGGCCATCCTTCTATAAAAGGCATACAAGTCTATTTATTGGGCTTGCAAAATATCCCTTACAAAAGACCAAGAGGTCTCTAAAATATCTCAAAAACATTCCACAAGTGGAAACTTTTCATAAATGGAAGGTTGAAAAAGGTAACAAAAATCTACAGATTTTTCCATGCAGTATTGGTACTGGAAATGTCTCAGTACCGGTACAAGGCTTCAACGGACTAGAAAAACTGAACTCTGGACACCTAGTACCAATACTGGGAGTTGGCCAGTACCGGTACCTGCTTGACAGATTTTTGGGCAAACTTCGTGGGCTTGCTCCGGATACTCCTGAACTCGGATTTAGGTGTTCTTTGGGCCGTTGGATAGCTTGTTGAGTCTACTTTTTAACCCAAGTGGTTTGGATCAAAAATAGTTTGTACATCAAAAGTTATGATTATTCTACCTTCAGCTGTCGAAAGGTGAGTTGCTTTGGTAAAATCCTCACTTCTCCTTCAATTCCCTTGACCCTTGGGCGACTCGAGCAACCTCCAAACCATCTTTTCATGCACCACAACGGGGTGACATGTGGCCTTGAGTACTTAGCTGCACCTGGAGCATTTCTTGGCGTTCAAACACGCCTTATTTATATGAATTACCTGAAAACACTAAAAAAACATCTTACGTGCAATATCGCATAAAAACACGACATATATGTACAAATACAATATACTAGAGGACTTAAACACCAAGAATATGCATTATTGGGTGCTTATCAGTTTAGTCTCAGTGGGCAATCTTTATTAAACCACATCCGGAGGCGAGTTCCACTAGCAACAAAAGAGAGTTTTGTCTTTATTTTTTTGCGTTTGTTAATTTTGCGTCAAATTTTTGTGAATTATGATTCGTCTCAATGAGAGGAATTGGAAAATCTATTTTTTTTTTACTTTTACCCAAATATTCTGAAAAATATCAATTCTTAAGATAAAAAGTGCCACTTTTTTCATTTTTTTTGTGCTTAAAAGTTGATATTTTTGAAAAAAATTTGGCTAAAAGTAAAATTTTTTTTTACTTATGTAATACATAAAAATTTGATGCAAAACTAACGAATACGGATTTTTTTAATAAGAACAAAACTTCAAAAAATCCTAAAAGTCGAGCGGAACTCCTCAACCTCAGTGAGTCGTCACTTAACTCTGAGCTTTGGAAAACCATTCACACCCAAATTCAAACACATACATCTCCAACACCAAGCAGGAGGGTTGCGCCTTGACCTTCTGCTTGATTTTCTCCTCAAAATCATCAAAGTCTCTCTCTTTCAAAGAGCATGGCCAGTACTAGCAGCGAAGCCCCTCCCTCATCACCTTCCCTCATCACCTCGTGAGACTCCAACCATCAACAATTCTACCGAATCCAAACCTCTTGAGAACGCAAATCCTAAAGGCAAAAAACCGCTTGACAACAACCAATACAATGCAGCTTCCAGCAGTGAAATCACCAACGAAGATGACAACCACGGTGGAGCTCTTTCCCTCTCTTCTGAAATGATCCATAAGGATCTCCTGCCCTTGGATTTGGCTCAACTCTCTCTTTCAAAGAGCATGGGCGTCAGTACTATCAGTGAAGCCCCTCCCTCATCACCTACTAAAACTCCAACCATCAACAAATCTTCTACCAAAACCAAATTCAAGGGCTTAATACGGTCTTTGTTAGCCAATTTAGACAAGTTTTTTGTCACCAAACCCAAACCGCTTGAGAAAAACCTCCACAATGCAGCTTCCAGCAGCGGAATCACCAACGAAGATGACAACCAAGGTGGAGCTCTTTCCCACTCTTCTGAAATGATCCAAGAGCATCTCCGCCTCTTGGAGTCGGCCTTGACGAAGTACATGCACCATACAAATGAGAAAATCAACCGGGTCCGTGAGAAATTCAAGGAGCTACTAAAATTACCGAGTAGTGGGACAGATCACTTTGACGAAGTACAAAGGGCCATCAAGAAGCTTGAAGACCAGATCCCTTCGCTTGAGAACAACCACCACAATGCAGCTTCCGGCAGTGGAACCACCAACGAAGATGAAAACCACGGTGGAGCACCGAGTAGTGAGACAGATCAATTTGACGAAGTACGAAGGGCCATCAGGAAGCTTGAAGACCAGATCCCTTTGCTTGAGAACAACCACCACAATGCAGCTTCCAGCAGTGGAACCACCAACGAAGATGACAACCACGGTGGAGCTCTTTCACACTCTTTTGAAATGATGCAGAAGGATCTCCTCCTCTTGGATTTGGCCTTGATGGAGTTCATGCACCATACAAATGAGAAAATCAACCAGGCCAGTAAGGATTTCGAGGAGCTACGACTAAAATCATCGAGTAGTGAGACAGATCACTTTGACAAAGTACGAAAGGCCATCACAAAGGATTTCGAGGAGCTACGACTAAAATCATCGAGTAGTGAGACAGATCACTTTGACAAAGTACGAAAGGCCATCACGAAGCTTAAAGGCCAGATCCCTTCGCACCGTTCTTCTAATTCCAAATCACAACATAGGGAGTGGCCTAATATAAACGAGTTCGAAGAGGAAATGATGCAGTCCCCAGAGGTTAAGCAGACTGTTGATTTGGAGTTCCTAAGGAAAAAAGCTTTCGGTCCCCTCGAGCAATGGCATTGTTGTTTGTTATGTTTCTTTTGGTTCCCACCAGAGAAAATTATAAAGAGAACGACGATGATTTACGTGTGGATAGGCCAGGGATATATTCCCCAGCCAGATGATGGCAAAAAGATCTTTGATGAGCTTATTGCAAAGCACTTCATCGAGCGTTGCTCCTTGGTGCCAAATAGATGCATGATGAGCCCTTCAGTTCATTCTTCTTTATCCGAACAAGCTAAATATCATGGATTTACTTCATATGGGAACTCATGTCGGATCAACATTGATAAGGCCATTATTAATAAAGAGCTCAAAATATTTGAGAATGTGGAGAATATCCGAAGTCTTCATCTCGGAAGGTGGCAAAGCTCAGCTAAGCACCACATTGAACTAGAAGACCTCAAAATTCTCGATGGATTGAAGAATTGGAAGTTAAAGTTTCTTAGTCTTCGAGGAATTTCGATGATCACGGAGCTCCCCGCAACCATTTCAAAGCTCGAGGAGTTGGCGATCTTAGATCTCCGAGCATGTCATAATCTTGAGGCAATTCCTGAAGATATCGGTTCGCTCAAGAATTTGACACACTTGGACATGTCCGAGTGTTATTTTTTGGAACACATGCCCAAGAGTCTTGCTCAACTATCAAACCTCGAAGTTCTCAAGGGATTCTTCATTGGACATGTCAAGAACAAAAAACAATCATGTACTCTTCGCAATTTGTCAAAACTGCAGAAGTTGAGAAAACTTAACATCTACACGAGTGTGAAAGAGTTTCCTACAATGTCGGACCTTGATGCTTTACGAAACTTCAAAGGCCTACTCAAGTTGACAATATCATGGGGAGGATGCTCTTTAAAGGACGAAAAAAATGACGGCATGACAACAGACTCTAGAGTAGAAGAAGGCCTTCAGACACTTCATCTCAAATTGCAGAAACTAGACCTTCAAGGTTTCCCTATGAAGAGTCTACCCCGTTGGCTGCGGCCTGCCAATCTGAAGGAACTAAGGAAACTCTACATTAGAGGGGGGAACTTATGTAATCTGGTGCAATTACCGGAACCCCCAGGGGAGCAATATCGGAATGTGGAGATATTGCGTTTGAAGTACTTGAGTGAACTAGTGATAGATTGGAGCAAACTGAGGTTATTGTTTCCCGAATTAATTTACTTGCACCAACTAGAATGCCCCAAGCTTACTTCCTTCCCGGTTAATGAGAGTGGTGTAAGTGGTGTGTGGATGGACAAAGAGGCCGTCGATACTCGGTTCTGGCTGCAGAAATTCTTCAAAAGCCATGGCGCCAGCTTAAGTTCTTTGTTGGGCTATGGTCCAAACTTAGCTCAGGATAGATTCTAACGTTTGCCCAGTAGATTAGAGTACAGCTTTAGTTAGTTAGGTTTTAGTGTGGTAATATTTTAGTGAAATGCGAAACGTTTCATACATGATTTTGTAACTCCCAAATATTTGTAAACCCCAGATTTGATTTAAATTTTTCATTCTTGGTTTTCCATTAAACCTCTCAATTATATTAGATTTTTAACAAGTGAGTTATGGTGTTGTAATGGAATTGTCATGTAACGTTAGAAACCTCTCGTTATCAAAGTATTTTGGAGGACGCATTTGCTCCAACCCGTAAAGTAAAATATGGAGATATGGAAGAATGGGGGGTGTTTTGAGATGCTCTTATAAATTAGGGGGACGCTCTAGCATTTCAAGAGTACAAGTTTGTGAACATCCCAAGTACCTTTTGAGTAATTATTCAATACTTTCGGAATACATGAATAGTATACTCACTCATCTCAAATAACAAGTGGGTTCCACACAAGAAACACATGTGAGACTCACATGTTATGTGAGGAGGGAGTATACTGTTCATATACTTTGAGAGTATTGAATAATTTTCGGTATCTTTTTGGTTTCTTTTGTTTTCTTTTATATTATATTCTCATCTTATATTGTGTGAGCAAAAGGAAGGTGTTGGAAGAAGCTCTTTGATAGTGTGACAGTGCGCTTCAATAGTGTGCTGCTGGAGTGAGATTACAGTCTGTGGTCTTGTATCTTAGAGGCGGCCGCATGAAGACCGTTTGTGCTAATCATTGAATAGGGGCACCGTTGCTTATTGATTTACCGCACCAAAATTATATTTACAAAATTAAGAATTACCTATTAATTCGAAGAATAGCGGTTAAATCCAAAATGGTATGCATGTAATTTAAACTAGTCACGATAAATTCAATCTATTTCTAATTTAATTCGAAAGTGAATGGAAATTTGGAATGGTTTCTTTAAAGTAAAATTAATTAGGAAAACAATTAATAGATGTGAGATTAATTGAGGGACCCGCCGGCCGGGGGCTCTGCTGCCCAGTTGGGAGAGCAGCCCCTACCCACACCCTCAAAACGACGCCGTTTTGAGGGCAAACTGCTGGTCTCTGGTAAGGGCCGTTTGGCACACGTTTTCCCCTTCCCTAAAATAGAAACGACGTAGACCTAAAAGGTTTCCCCAAATCTCTCTCTAATCGTCTGCCTCTCCCGCCAATGGGTTCCACCTTTTCCACCGTTTCCCCCGTACAACACAAAGCACACACTTGCACTCCTACGTTTCTCTTTTCTACTGGTGCTATTTGTTGAAGCCTAAGCTTAATTTATGTGGGGTTTGCTTGTGGTTTATTTGAAGACCAAATCTTTAAGAAGGACAATGAATTCCTCTAAAATTCTCTCAAAAATTACAAAAAAATGAGAAAAATATGAGACAAAATTACAAAATCTCATCTCTAATATGTCACATTCATTTTCTATTTTAAAGAAATAGAGATGAGTGGGAGATTGTTCCTCCAATAATTTATTTTGATCAACGGGTATTTGTAATATTAATGTGGGGAGATTAATAAGTATTTAATATCATGAAGTTCGTAATATAATTGAGATAAGGACGAAAGTGTAATTATAATTCTGTAGTGGGTGAATTATAATTAGTGAAAAAAGAAATAGAATCCTGGTGGGATTAGGATTTCTTATTTTACACTGGGAGCCCGGACTTATTACTTCTTAGGTCCTATCATAACCCAATATATACATGTTATGCTCTTTAGGTCAATAACACGGTTTTTCTATTATTCACGAAATAGAGAAAGACCTAGAGAGAGCAAACAGATAACGATAGAGTCCACAATCGGTTCGTGTTCTAGACGTGCAGGGAATACGGTAGAAGATCGTGAGACACAATCGAGCAGTATTTATGGCATACAACAAGGTGTGTTGTAACAAATTCAACCAGCATTCGTAATGCGGGAGTTGTGGTAAAACCCTAATTCCGCCTTGTAGGGTTTTGCATTTTTTTGTTGTCTAATCTGTACGCGCTATTACTGGGTTCTGGGAATTATTTCCCAACAGTGGTACCAGAGCAGGCTGTAATCACATATATGGATTAAACATATTTTGTTAACCATAGATTATAAAGGGTAGAACGTAGAACTGTGTTAACCCTTGTTTTGCAGTGTTCTTACCCAACTATTATGGTCACATATTTTGGTTGATTTTGTGTGATTGGATCCACGATATTTTATTCATGGTTATTGTTATTTATTAGCTACCACAATTATTTTTTGTGGTTGTAATAATTAACATAGCATATATATACTATTTATTGGGTGCCACGATTTTTTTCATGGTTGTAATAATTAACGTAGCATGTGAACTCCAATCGAGGTATAAGATCGATGTAATATGGTTTTTTAATTTGAATGGCATTCAATGAGTTATTCGTAGATGACGGATATGGAAGATAAAGGGTTTTTGACTTGCAACAGATTTTTTTTTCCAGATTTGTAGGGTCTAATTGTAGCTAGGGCTATTTCGACCTTGTAAACATTGGTATTAGAAAATCTGTTCTTCACAAACGTTGTAGATAATTGAATTCCGAATTTAACCCAATTTGAATCACTTCAATTGGAGGTCGGATGAGAAAGATATGGCCAAAATACAAAAAACTGTGCAGTTTACGCAGGAATATATCAAATCCGTTTTTTCCTATTTAAGCATAGTTGGATGTTGGTTTCCTTGATAAAGTATCTAAGTCTTCCACACAAGTATAGCTGAAGGATTTCAAGTTTGGAAGGAATGCTTAAAGATTTTAAGTTTAGAAGGACTCCTTATTGCTTAAAGATTTCAAATTTGGAAGGATTTCTTGTTGCTCAAGGAATCTTTGACCATAATAGTTTGATTCTTTTATCTTGTGTTTTCTAATTATTTGCATTTCTATATTGTTTGCATATGTGATAGTTTACCATATTGGGACAATATGGTAATATTTGGCCTTTGATCTAGATCACATTTTTTACGAACTTGAAAATTTGATAACCCTCATAAATTTTTTAAATAACTAAATGGGAGAGGGAATTTATTTTGAATAAATCCCATGAGATTCAATATGCAGTTTTGCTCAGTAACTGATGCGCCCATTGTCAATGGTGACAAATTTAATGAAAGTCAGTACCCAAAGAATGACTTGGAAAGAAAGCAAATGGATGAAATTCCATATGCATCAGCATTAGGGAGTTTGATGTATGCCCAGACGTGCACTAGACCAGATATTAATTTTGTGTAGACACCCTATTCTGGACCATCCAGATAGTGTTGTTTTACGGTCTTTTTATCCCCAAGGATGATTGAGGTCAAGAATATTTCGAGATCGACGGTGTATTTGAGCTTTGAGCATTCCGAACCTCATTCAAGCCCTTCCAAACACCCTTTCAAACCCTTCAAACCAGAAGCAAATGCCCTCAACAAAACCAAACTTGCTTACGCCAGTACTTTGCTGGCGTGTGCTAGTAAACTGCCACGTGTCGGTCATTGACTGTTGACTCAGTTATCACTGGCGCACGCAAGTTAGGTCTTGGCGTACGCCAGTCAAATCCAGTCAAAGCTTCACTATTCAACCACGTGCTCGAGACTTTTGTGGCCACCCAGTACACTCTACAGTTCCCCTGATGATTACATTCGGTTGGCCTGTCCCCTTCTCTCCCACATCCCCTTTCAAGCCAAGTCCCATGCATTCAATGCATGGGAGGCTCCCTCCTAACCAAACCAGCCCTAACCAAGCTGGTTAAGGCCCCTCCTCAGTCAACTCCCCTCTATAAATACACCATTTGCATTCATTTGCAAGGGGTTAACCACATTAAGAGCCCAAGGCCCCACTTTTCTTCTTCTTTGCTCTCTTCCCATTCACTCCATTGAAAGAGAAAGCAAAGGGCCTCCTTCACACATCTTACAAAACCACCCTTTCATCACCCAACCTCTATCTCTCAAGTCAAAAGCTCAAGCCATCCATTTGTCTCAAAAACAAAGGTATACCACCTTTGTGTAGTTTTCGGTTCTGAATCCTGAGGGGAACCAGAAAGGTCCAGGCTGGTAATCAATACCAGCCCTGGCCTTAAAACGGGTAAAATGTAAAGATCATGTGAAGTGAACAATGGCGCACACCAGTACCATGAAGCCGTACGCCAGTCATGGCAGTACGTGCACCACTGGCGTGGGGATCATTGGTCACCTGTTCTTTGCTTATGTTTTCCTTTCATCACCTTATTGCATGCTAAAAACCAATCTACTGCTTTCTGTACTTTAGAACTATTTAGCTATAACATTTAATACTTGCTATTTTCCTCGCTCTAAAAGGCCTCTGGGATCTTTCTGGTCATGTTCCAGAGCCCAGATGATACAAAGCCAAACACTGGACAAGAGGTGAAACTGGCGTACGGCCTCTCACTACTGGCGTACTGCAGGCACACCAAGATCCAGTGGCTGGCCCTTGCATCGTAGTTTAGTCTTAGCCTTTTGTTGTTTCCCCACACTGTTTATGGGTGTTTTGTTCATTTTTATGGCTTGCAGCCATCTCATCCATCTGTAATTATATAACTGTTGTTATTAAACTGTGTGGTTTGTCCTGGGTGTGCACTAGTTCGTTCCAGAGCCCAGAGGGTTAAGAGATAGGAGCTGTGAGTTTAGACCTACTGACGCATGCTAGTCTTTTAGTGAAGTACGCAGGTCATCTCTGTATGCAGTGGCCTGGCCAGCGCATACAGGTTTTCTCCTACGTGCATCACACGGGATCAATGTGTTCCAGTTCGTTTAAAATGCTCACAGGTGCTTGTTCTCAATCTATATTCATTGCTTCCATCAAACATTCATAAACATTTTGTCACATAACTGCAACTTGTTACAGTTTTAATTCCCCTTGACTGCTCCTTGCCCTAACTGGCAAAAAAGATGATTAATGAGAAAAAAATGCAAACGTTTTACAAATGCCTGAGTAGAGACCGATCTCTGGATTGGGCGAGAGGGGTGCCATAAAATCCTTCCCCTCTCGTAACCTGGCTCCCGAACCTCAGATATCGAAGGTGACGACAGACCGGTCTACGCTTTTTCAAAATCAAACAACGTAGCAAACGTTTCGAGTTCGGTTCCTTGGGTGTTTCACAGCCAAAACCCGAGTGGCAACTCTGAATCGAAGCGTTTCGCCATGCTTTTTCAAAAGAGGGCTGCACCCGATTTTTAAAAAACAAAATTGAAAATTTTGGGGCGTGTGCCCACATTTTGCAATAGGATGTTGGGCAGACATGAAAGTAATTGAAGAATAGAATATTGGAAAGCAGTGAATAAGGTAAATATAAGCTTACTTATAGAAAATTGGATCATTTGACATGATTGGATACTCGGATTTAGATTTTGTTGGTTGTCTCAATAGCAGAAAGTAAATATTATCGTTTATTTTTCTTTTTGTTAGATGCTGAAGCAATCTCATGAAATGTGTGAAGCATTTTACAGCTTACTGCTTCATACATAATGGAAATCGAGTTTATGGCGTGCTTTGAAGCCACATATAATGTTTATAGTTGTGGAACTTCATCTTTGGTCTTGGTGTTGTCGACTCAATTACCAGACCGAATGAAGATTTATTGTGATAATTTCACTGCATTTTTATTCTCTAAGAATATCAAGTATTTAAGTGAATTCAAACACATGGAAGTAAAGTACTTGGTTGTTAGAGAACGAGTCCAGAAACAACAAGTGTCTATTGAAAATATAAGCACCACTCTTATGATTGTTGATCCTTTGACAAAGGGATTGCCTCCAATGACATACAAAGAACATGTTATTAGGATGGGTCGTTTGAGCAATCCTTGATACTAGTAGTTGAGTGCTTATTGTTATTGACACTATTTAGCGCAAATAAAAGTTTGTTTCTGATTTTCCTGTTTTCAATTATGCATGCACATATTATTTTGGATTATGTTCAACAGGAAATGTCTTAACAAGACAAATTACCAGGGCTTTAGGCATTACAGCCTAAATAATGATATTTTTCCTATTATAGACTTTGTTAGTGAAGCTTATCAATGGTGTGGTGCATAGAAGGGAATATGACATGGTGCTATACAACCGCTATGACTCACATTGGTGGTCTGAATTAATCACAGTATTAAAGTTTCTATGGTTTGAACTTATTGGCTGTTTTAAATCCATGATCACGTGTCAAAGTTTTTAGTGTGGAGCCCACTCGAGTTGTTTTAAACAAAATGCATATTTTGAAGAAATACACTTTGCATCACAATCGGCTTGATGGGCCAAGTGGGAGAATGTTAGTTTTTTTCTATGAGTGTGGCCCATTAGCCTCCACATTTTGTGCATGTGGGACTTCACTATCAGATAAGCCAATGAAGTGATATGGTTCATTACGATAACTAATTAGAATTACAGATGAAGGAAAACTCTTGATAATAAAAGAGACCTTGATGGACTAGGTGTCTTTTAATAATTATCTCTAAGGCCCTCTTCTCTCCTCTATAAAAGGTAGAATATCCACCCCTTATTCCTACGGTTTTTCCATCAATTAAAGTTACTGGAGTATTCTAGAAAAGTAGAGACAAAGAGAAGAAGGTGAGCCAAGAATTAAGGTGTTTCTAATTAAGGGGTTTGTTCTCTCTAATCACGATGGCCAATAAAGGTACGTTATTTATTGTTCTTGAGATGTGTTGAATTCAAGATCCTATTATATCTATTTTCCGCATAATAGTTTTAATACAGATATAGCCTTACAAAAGATGCGTGGAAGAAGCAAAGACATGCACATACAATCAAGAATGCACAAAGATATGTAAGGACCAAGATATGAGCGTCGAAGAAAGAGTGGTAAGCAAAATCGACCAAATTACCCCCGTAACAAAGGCGGAGGCACTCCAATTGAAGGGCTCAATTGAAAATTTCAAACCTAAAGTGACGAGCTCTTTAATTGCCGAAGTGCTTCTTTACTTACATGGGCGGATATTCTCCTAATTATTTTATAACAAGGCTAATCGAAATATAATATAGTTGCACTATCGCAATTGATCAAATTACGGAGTTATAGGGCTCGCCTATTAAGAAATCAAAATATAACTTATGACTAGATGGATGCTTTCATCCACAGCACGAGATGTCATACCCGTTGATTGTCAATTTAAAGAAAGGCCGTTGTGTATGGAAGTAGGTTATGAATTTTCCATATGGACCCGAAGTTTGCGACTTGAAAACATAGTTGGAGGTTATTAACAATTGAAGGGCCAATAGAGCACTAACCAATATGTGGTTCAGGTACCACAAAATGGCTTAGATTTTTCGTGTCCGAAAATACCCAAATACCCCCCACTCACGAAGCTAGAGGCAGAGCAAGCGGTGAGGGTGTTTAAGTCTTTTACTTTTGGAAGACTTATAAAAGTCTGTGAAGTCCATCTTTTCTAGCAACACAAAAGTCGTTGATACAGGCCTCTTTTTCCATATGCAATAACTATTTTTTCTCTATACAAAACAAAAGATGGAATTAAAGGCCAATTGCCTTTTGATTCCCAATCCGGGATGCTGGGGGGCTGCTATCCCCTTGGGGACAGTAGCGTGTGACTGTCCCGATTTTGGGGTCTACCCCGGTCTCGCTTCGATGATCGAAATCGTTCATTTTGTAGAGTTCGTAGAGTAGAACAAATATGCAAAAAATCAGCTTAATTGGATATCATTAAGTACCCGATCAGAGCCCATATAACTTTTGGTCCATGGGTTACAGTGGATTTAATCAGTGTTTTGGATCCATTCTTTTCAAGATAAAAAGGTTCCGATCAGGCACTTAATGATATCCAATTAAGCTGATTTTTTGCATAGTTGTTCTACTCGATGAGCTCTACAAAGTGAACGATTCTGATCATCGGAGAGAGATTGAGGTGGGCCCCAAAATCCGGCACAGTAGTATGCTGCTGTCCCCAAGGGGATTTGCAGCCCCCCAGCTTCCCTCAATCCGAGTAGAAACCAAAAGAGAAAATTCGATCATTTGGCCCAACACGCCAACAGTGCGTGAGAGGCATTTGCATATAGCAAAAGACAATTTTGACCCCGCGTTTAGCATTGCGGGTATCCAAATTAGGGATTCAATTGGAAAAATCGGACATAATTTGGCAACACACCAATTTCACCCAACCCTATCTTTTCCTTTAAGGTGTTAGATTTGAAAATTTCATATTCAGCTCAAGCATGAATAATTGTTAAATTCTCACCCAATACTTTAACAAACGTGACTATCTAAATACTCTCAACTTATTTTTAGTCGATTATAAAAATATATAATCAATGACAACCCAAATAATTGTTAAATCCTTATATTTATGTGGTACTATATGATACTGTATATATATCTCTAACACTTCTAAGCCAATGAAACAAAGCAGATCAACTTTTCAAACTAGTAGAGCGCTTCGGAAAAGAAAATAGGGCAAATTATAGTTACCCCCTCTAACTATGCCTCGCGTACACTTACCCCCCTCTAACTTTTTTTTTGGCACTTAACCCCCTCAAACTAACGGAAATTCAAACGGTCATAACTTCAAACGGTCATAACTTCTTCGTCCAAAATCGAAAATATGCAAATTATATATCGATTTTGAGGTCTCGAAGTCAGCTTTCTAATGACACCAAAATCACATCACGATTAAAAGCACACAGAAAGTTATGATCAAAAGAGTAAGGGTTGGTAGACAGAAATACCATTTTGATCATAACTTTATGTGTGCTTTGAATTGTGATATGATTTTGGTGTCATTAGAAAGCTGACTTCGAGACCTCGAAATCGATATATAATTTGCATATTTTCGATTTTGGACGAAGAAGTTATGACCGTTTGAATTTCCGTTAGTTTAAGGGGGTTAGGTGTCAAAAAAAAAGTTAGAGGGGGGTAAGTGTACGCAAGGCATAGTTAGAGGGGGTAACTATAATTTGCCCAAGAAAAAAAAAACAGTTGCAAGAGGAACCAGAAGTCCAGAGACACCAGTAGTCTCTCCAAGATAAAGCCACACGCGGCGAAAATGCATTCGTCAAGTCGTGATTTCGTGTGGATAAGGAAATGGATGATGCCCATTTTAACAACTGAACTGACCTTATAGTATTGTCCTGTTAATTAATCCGTACCCCAGCTTAGAATTGGGGGACAGTGCTATGCAGTGGTGTGCGCAGCACACTTTTGAGCCGTCGGATTATGCATTCGATGGCTCAGATCTCATCTTGGGAAAGAACGGCTCTCGATTGTTGGTTATCGAGATGAGATCCGAGCTGTCGAATGTACGATTCGACGACTCAGCATGGTGTAGTGAACCTCACTGTATAGCACCAACCCGAAGTCCGCCAGCCCGAGGGAGAGTCCCCACCCCATCCTTTTTATTGGTAGTGCACTTTCTATTCTTTTTAGCACCAAAAAATAAGCTAGCTAAATAAATAAATAAAAACTAATTTTATGTAGTTACCTATCATTTCTATACATGAGGCAAAACATGAAGAAGCAAAAATGAAAGTGGGGGAAGTTTCTCTTTCCTCTTTTTTCCAATGCTCTCAGTACCATGCTAGTAGCTTTCCTGTGATCCACAAGGAAAATGCACTTGGCTGTCTATCTTTTGTACGTAATGTCGGGGAGTCAAGACCCAATTCTCTCTATCATTCCAATACAACTTTTGAAGCCTTTTGATGAAGATAACTGGAAAGTTTGAGCTGAAGATTTCAATGGAACCCAAAGGCAATGAAACTTCCCAGTAAATGACCACAAACACCCCAAAAACAAAGAAAAAAGCACACTTGTAACAAGGTACTACAGTAATATACTAAAATATAGAACCTCGCACTTCAATTGATGGGAAGAAAGATGCATGAAAGATGCGGAGAGATGCACATACATTCAAGAAATCAAGAATGCACTCAAAGATACATAAGGACCCAGATATGCGCGTCGAAGAAAGCGTGATAAGCAAAATTGACAAAATTACCCCCGTTACAAAGGTGGAGGCACTCCAATTGAAGGGCTCAATTGAAAATTGTAGACCTAAAGTGGCGAGCATTTCAATTGCCGAAGTGCTTCTTTTAACTTACATGGGCGGTATATATACTCAAGGGAAATATTACAATACACACCCCTTATTTGGTTGTGTATCATATCCACCCCTCAAAATGTTATGAATTATAAAAAAAACTGTTACGAATCGTATTGCTAAAAAGTTACGAATCATATAAAGGTTATGAGATACACCAAAATGTTATGAATTATAATGAAAAATGTTACTAATCGTACTGTTGAAAGATTATGAATTCCAGAATAAAAGTTACAAAACACACTAAAATGTTATGAATGAATCATATAATAGGTACATATGTTACACTCTTTTAAGGGGTGTGCATTGTAGACTTTCCCTATACTCAATCATTTTAAAACAAGGCTAATCCAAATGTAATATAGTTGCATTATTGCAGTTGATCAAATTACAGAGTGACAGAGCACATCTATTAAGGAGCCAAAATATAACTTATATATGATATGACAATTTCATATTCAGCCCAAGCACGAGGATGGTAAAATGCTAAGTTGAATTCTCACCCAATACTTTAACAAATCAGACTATTTAAATCACTCTCAACTTATTTTTAGGCGATTGTGAGAATATATAATCAATGATAACCCAAATAATTACTCCAATATTAAATCCTTACATTTATGTGGTATATGATACTGTATATATATCTTGAAGCCAATGAAACAAAGCAGATCAATTTTCCAAACTTGTAGAGCGCTTCAGAAGAGAAAAATGGTACTCCGGTCCCACACAAGCAATCATTTTCTCCAAGGGCTCGCGAAAGGCACGTTTCATACTGATTCTGTTCACACTTGCATTTGTATCAAATCAACAACAATTTGCATTTGTATTTTTTTGACGTGCAAGGACAAGGGTATAACAACAGTACGTAATGCTCATTTGTCACTTCATATAACAAAAAAGGGAATGACTTGGGTATCCCCTTGTCTTCTCTTATGGTGTTTTCCCGTTATGCCTCTGTGTGAGAATTGTTATGTCATTTGGGGGCACCATAACAAATGAATAGTAACCTTGACTATGGAAAACCGTAGTATTATGCTCATTTATGTGAGTTATGCCATTTTTGAAAAATAATGTAATGTGTTATGTCATTTTTAAAAAGTGTTGAGACATTTTTGAAAATTTGCATAACGTGTTATGTCATTTGTGTTTGATTTATGCCATTTTTGTTGGATATCCCCAAAAAAGAGGGAATTCCATAGCATCTTCCAAAAAAAAAAACAATATTATATGGAGGCGGGGGGCTGCTCCCCCCCTTGCAGCTCCCCTTGCTGCTGCCCGGTCCTTTCCGGGCCCACTCCGGTCTCGCTCCGATGATCGGAAACGTTCACTTTGTAGAGCTCGTCGAGTAGAACAACCATGTCAAAAATCAGCTTGATTGGATATCATTAAGTACCTGATCGGAACCTTTTTATCTTAAAAAGAATGGATCCGAAACACTGGATCAAAACCATTGTAACCCATGGACCGAGAGTTATATGGTCTCCGATCAGGTGCTTAATGATATCCAATCAAGCTGATTTTTGACATGGTTGTTCTACTCGACGAGCTCTACAAAGTGAACGTTTTCGATTATCGGAGCGAGACCGGAGTGGGCCCGGAAAGGCCGGACAGCAGCAAGGGGAGCTGCAAGGGGAAGCAGCCCCCCTGCCTCCATATTATATGGAAAAAGTTACTCCATATTGTTGCAGTTGATCATTGAATTTGAGGGGCAGGGAAGGTTCATCTGGTGCTGAATTCACATTAGCCTCGTCATTAGAAAAAGTTATACTCCATATTATTGGAGTGACTGGTCATCATTCATTAAGCTAAAAGTCTCTCTCTCTCTCTCTCTGATCTTTATTGGGTTGAAGCTACTCAACTGTATTGACTTAATTCTCATTTTCCTTGCTTCGGTATTTCCCTGTGCCTTTGGTGAACTCTCTCTCACTCTCACTCTCTCTCTTCTCCCTGAAGCTCTCTGTTCCACCGTCTATTTGTAGGGTTGTATTCATGTCTGCTATTTGCGTTCATTGTTGTCGTCTTTAATTTAGTTATATATTAATCTTGCTTTCTTCTTCAGTTTGCTTTCTTCCCTAACTAGTTTTACTCCTCCTGTTCGATTCCGGTACCTTCGCTTTCATTTTGAGCTTGCACTGGTATTTGCTTTCGTTCTTGCTGTCATTTGTTGATCTTTTCATCTTTTATTCCTTTTTTTTTTAATTTCTTATCATTACCAAAGAAGAAACATCAAAATTCTAAAAAATAAAAAAGTGAGAAAATATCAAAAGAAGCGAGAGATGGCTGAAGCATTTGCTCTTACCTATTTCGGAAAAATCGTAGATTACTTGTTCAATCCAATCATGCGCCAATTTAGTTACTTGCACTGCTTCAATAGCAACATCACGGAGCTTGAAACTCAATTGAAACAGTTGGAAATAACAAGACAATATGTTCAAATGGGGGTGGATGAAAACCGTAGAAAGGCCAGGGTCGTTGAACCTACTGTTGTGGCTTGGCTGACTATTGTTGATGAGGTCACTACTGAGGTTAAGGGAATTATCCAAGACAAGTACAAAGTCAAGGAAGGGTGTTTGAATGGGTGGTGCCCCAATCTCAAACTGCGTTACTCACTGAGCAAGAAAGCCGTGGAGAAGACCAAGCTTGTCGTTGATCTCAAGGCTGATGACGTTTGGTACACTCAGTCATCTTACAAGCCACCTCCTGCATACTTGGAGACCATCACCAATAGAGTTTATACGGGGTTTGAGTCTCGAAGGCTTATTATGGAAGAAATCATTGAGGCTCTGAAGCATGATGAGATCAACTTAATTGGGGTTTGCGGGATGGGAGGTGTGGGCAAGACCACTCTAGTGAATGAAGTTGCAAGAAGAGCAAAAGAAGATGATCACTTTGACGATGTTGCAATAGCCGTTGTCAGACAAGAGCCAAACCTAACCAATGTTCAAGCTTGCATTGCAGAGATGCTTGGTTTGAAAAATCTTCGTGACACAGAGAGTCCGATAGTGAGAGCTGATCTCCTAAGTAGGAGACTTCTACAGGATAACAAGAAAGTCCTTGTTATACTGGAGGACATTTGGGCAGAATTTGACCTAAAGGCCATGGGAATCCCTTTGGAAGGTGCTGATAGGAATTTCAAAGTGCTTTACACGTCGCGGACTCGAGATCTATGGCATGATCTACGAACTAAAAAGGAGATCCCTCTTGAAATCTTGTCAAAAGACGAAGCATGGCAACTATTCAGGGAGAAAACCGGTGATTTGGCTGATGCTCCGGATTTGAAGCCGATAGCCAAACAAATTGTGGATGAATGTGGATGTTTACCGCTTGCTCTTGTACTTATTGGTAGTGCACTTTCTAAAGAAAGTGGGAGAAATTACAATAAGCAGATATGGAAAGGGATGCTTGATCGGCTAACTAATGCAGGAAGCACTCTTGTGGATAAGGATCTGTCTTCACGTCTCCAGCTAAGTTATGAATATTTAGAAGATGAGCAAGCTAAGCGTCTATTTTTGCTTTGTTGCTTATTTAGTGAGGATGAAGATATTCGTATTGAAGATTTGGCCAGATATGGATTGGGTTTATCACTTTTTGATGGAATAAATGAAATGGAAAAAGTAAGGCGTCGAGTTTTTCTTATTGTTGATGATCTTAAGAGCCGTTATTTACTGCTAGACAGTGAAGAAGAAGAAGAAAAAAAGTGTGTAAAAGTTCATGACGTAGTGCGCGATATGGGCATATCTATTGCATCTAAAAATAAATTTGCTCTAGTAATCCATGGTGAAGTATCTGAGTGGCCAAAGAAGGACATGTATGAGCATTATACTTCCATCTCATTGATATCGAGGAAAATTACAGAGCTTCCGAGAGGATTGACATGCCCAAATCTTGAGTTTTTACTGTTAGATTGCGAGAAACTTAAGGAACTACCGTGTAATTTTTTTGAGGGGATGGGGAAACTCAAAGTTTTGGTACTCAATAATTTTGAGGGCATCCTTTCACTTCCATCCTCCGTGAGGAACCTTCACACGTTGTCTCTTTCATTTTTCAATGGCAAGTTGGATAATGTATCTGAATTTGGAGGACTCTTTAGTCTGAAAACTCTCAGCTTTCGCTATTCAAAGATGGAGGAGCTACCAGAACAAATAGGGGAACTCGTTAACTTAAGGTTGTTAGATTTGACAGGCAATGAACTACTAGAGAGAATACCGCCAAATGTCATATCACGCCTGGTTCATTTAGGAGAACTATACGTCGGCGGCGAATTTAAGGATTGGGAAGGAGAAGGCAAGGAAGAAGAAGGAAGAAATGCAAACCTACGAGAGTTAGAGTTCTTGTCCAATTTAAATACCTTAGAGATCGGTATAAGAAGCGATGTACTTATTCCAAAAGTCCCAATATTTCGCGAACTTAAAATATACAAGGTTATTATATTTGAGGATGATGATGGCGATGATGACATCCGGGATGAGGAGCTCGAAGATGAGATTTATAACTTATTCCGTAAATGCGAAAGGGTGTTGGAAGTCCGATCGTCGATTCCGATCCCTTCAAATCGCGGAGGAATTGATTTGTTGTTAAGGAGTAGTGATTGCCTATTTCTTGAGGGAAAAGGATGCCATGATTTGGTGCAAGCGTGGGATGGGGTTGATGGACTCCAACAGTTGAAGTTACTGAGAATCAGAAGATGCGATACACTAGAATGTCTCGCCAATACAATGAATCCGGTCCATCTACTTATTGCTTATGCTTCTGCTATTTTCCCTATCTTGAAGGTATTAGATCTCGTTGGACTGGTGAATTTAAGAGAGATATGCGGCGGCCCAGTCCCAGCACGTTCCTTTGGGGAACTAACTTTTATCCGAGTCCAAAATTGTGGAAGATTGAGAAATCTCTTCCAGCTACCAATTGTAGGATGTCTTCCTCAACTCAAACGTCTCATCATAAGCTCCTGTGATATGATGGAAGAAGTTTTTTTGAAGGAGCAACAAGAAAACGTGCATGCTGCAGCCAAAAGAATCGAGTTCCCGAAGCTGGAAGTCTTGAAGCTTGAGAAGCTACCAAGTCTAATGCGTTTCTGCAGAGGGATTGACCAGATT
>BPLS01030885.1:111469-125307 GCA_019656275.1 Rhododendron kiyosumense | reverse complement strand
TCAAGGTCTAAGCCGGCTGGGGGTTTGCAACCTCAAGGTGGAGTGAGCAATGTAGGTTAACCGTTAACAAAATTTACTTTTAGTACTTGAGGCGTTGATCAATCATATTTGAGTATTAAATTGAAACTCTAATCGTTATCTTCTGAATTTTTATTTTTTTTAATTTTGCATGGCTGTTGGTCTTGGGCCAGCATTTTGCCCACGCGGGTTGAACTGTGACGCTTGAGACCTGCTACGCTTTTGTATAAGAAAATAGAGTTGAGCCTTTATCATTACCATGGGGTTTGATAAGATGATAATTGGTAAGCGCTTGATCCTAACAATGATCATGGTACAAAAGGAGCTACAATACTCATACCTGGTGATTGAATAAGGATCGGGCATTGGATGCTGTAGAACTGGAGTAGAAACTTTTAAGCATCTCCATGTCGCTAATTCTAAGATACTGTAATTGAGGGATGATCATGGTACTATCATCAGTTGCTGCTCCTTCTTTTACGTTCTTGAAGACCACGGATTCTATCTTTGGACATCCTTCTACACATAGGTTTTGCAAATTGTCTAGCTGTAGAAGTATATTGGAAGGAACCAAATTCGTTAGTTTCTCACAGCGCTGGACTTTCACGTCCCTTAGTTTGCTGAAGGACACTGTGCGTTCATTGAGCCAAGGTGATTTCTTGTCCCAAATCTCTACTATGTTAGCCAACCGATCCACTTCAAAAACCTCCAAGACGGGTAAAAGAACCTGCAAATTAAGTAAAATACTTGAGAGTACTGATTATTAGTGTTTGGTGGGTTTTGACCCAATTAAAATGATATCGGCCGAACCCAAATTGTAATATAAATTGTTAGGAAACATAAAATGTTGAATATATGCTATGCTATATATGCGTTGCTGTAATCTGTAAAACTTTCCTCTTTTGCTGTTGAAAAAAAGTAAACTGTAAACTTTCAATCAGAAAATATCTACGGTTAACCTTTTCTATGTTTTTTGCATGTTCCCTTACTGAGGGTGTCCAACTGTAGTAACCTCTTCCAATTTTACCCAGCAACCTCAAGGTGGAGTGAGCAATGTAGGTTAACCGTTAACAAAATTTACTTTTAGTACTTGAGGCGTTGATCAATCATATTTGAGTATTGAATTGAAACTCTAATCGTTATCTTCTGAATTTTTATTTTTTTTTATTTTGCATGGTTGTTGGTCTTGGGCCAGCATTTTGCCCACGCGGGTTGAACTGTGACGCTTGAGACCTGCTACGCTTTTGTATAAGAAAATAGAGTTGAGCCTTTATTATTACCATGGGGTTTGATAAGATGATAATTGGTAAAAGCGCTTGATCGTAACAATGACCATGGTACAAAAAGAGCTACAACACTCATACCTGGTGATTGAATAAGGATCGGGCATTGGATGCTGTAGAACTGGAGTAGAAACTTTTAAGCTTCTCCATGTTGCTAATTCTAAGATACCTTAGTTGAGGGATGATCATGGTACTATCATCAGCCACTGCTCCTTCATTTTCGTTCTTGAAGACCACGGATTCTGTCTTTGGACAGCCTTCTACACACAGTTTTTGCAGATTGTCTAGCCGTAGAATTATATTGGAAGGAACCAAATTCGTTAGTTTCTCACAGCGCTGGACTTTCACGTCCCTTAATTTGCTGCAGGACACTGTGTTTTCATTGACCGAAGGTGATTGCTTGTCCCAAATCTCTACTATGTTACCCAACCGATTCACTTCTAAAACCTCCAAGACGGGTAAAATAACCTGCAAAGTATTTTATAGCACGATTTTTTCAGACAGGTAAAATAACCTGCAAGATCATCCATCTCTTTCATCAACTAGCATACATTGTGCCCATTTGATATACGAGACCGACAAAAATATTAATGTAAATTTTTTTGTCCCGTGCATGAATGGGCACAACACTAGTAATGATAAAGCAAATGTACCATTAAATTCCATTGAACAAAGGTAGTGCATGGATGGTAGAGTTGCCTTCAGTTGTAGTCGCCTTACCCAATTTGGTACAAGCAGGGGTAGAGGTATGTAGGGGCCCCGACCCCAGCACCCCGAGCATCTAAATTTTAAATTTTTTATTTAGTATAAACCTGATTTTGAATATTATTGATAATTATTTGTGTATAATTACTTTACTTATAAACTTAATAATTTTGATTTGATTCGATAAAAAATCGGTTATTTTACATTCTCATTTCTCAATTTCTTTCGTAAATAAAAAACAAGTACATGATAGTTCATGTAGCCTAAAGAATCATTTCCACGTACAAATGTAATTCATTGGTATAGTTGTCAAAGGCGAGCCTATGCGCAAGGCGCAAGGTTGGTGCCTTGACTAAGTCCAGGCGAAGCGACTTGAAACAAACCCAGCCTAGGCGAGAAAGGCGCACACCTGGAGAAAGGCGACCATGCGACAAGGTGCATGCCTGTTTCAGTTTTCGTCACAGGTGTAGAATGAGAGATTCGATAAAAAATCGGTTATACATTCTCATTTCTCAATTTCTTTCGTAAATAAAAAATAAGTACGTGATAGTTCATGTAGCCCAAAGAATCATTTCCACGTACAAATGTAATTCATTGGTATAGTTGTCAAAGGCAAGCCTATGCGCAAGGCGCAAGGTTGGTGCCTTGACTAAGTCCAGGTGAAGCGACTTGAAACAAACCCAGCCTAGGCAAGAAAGGCGCACACCTGGAGAATGGCGACCATGCGACAAGGTGCATGCCTGTTTCAGTTTTCGTCACAGGTGTAGAATGAGAAATGGTCTAGGTTAAACTTACCTTCAGGCTTCAGAAGATCGATCATCTCTCATCTCTCTCTCCCTTGGTCACCTCGGCTCGAGTCAATCATGTCTCATCTCTTTTGATCGATCATCTCTCTATTTGAATTAAGGGTTTGTTTGTGGAAACTGGTGAACCTTTTTGTTTGACTTTTCAAAGAGGACAATTGCAGGACAATAAAAACATGGGATAGACAGAGTATACTGTTTTTTTTGTGTCCAATCTTTTCGAAATTGACGTTTTTATGCCCGAATCTGAGTTTGTGTCCATGTCTATGTCCATATTCATGAGCACATACTATAGGGAGTAAGATCATTACACTTGCAACCCAAAGCTACGGTTATTGGTCATCCAGATATATGAAAGATGAAAAGGGTGAACAAGAAATAAGTGCGGCAGTTCAATCACGTTGGTTAGCAAATAGTGATGTTGTTTTGTCAAAGTTGAGGTAGACAAACTAATAGGAAGGTAATTTGGGACTGATGAACTCCCTCTTGTTCCAATGGGAATGTTAGGAGTTCCCCTTATGTGAGGAGTGAGTCACGAGTCAGGAAAGCTCTATCGAAGGTATAAGAGTGGACTTCTAACTAGAAGCTAGTCTAAGGTAAACGACTAAACGATTGGAAATTGAGTTCAGGACTGGTAATTGAATCATAGACTAAGCATTGTGAAGAGCTCAACTTATTCTAACGAATGCAATAGATGATCATAAGTTTATTCGATGCTGTGAAAGAGAATGCAATGATAGCTGCCGATCGCCAAGAGGCCTTTGGTCCAACCACACCAAGAGCGCACTTAGGTGCAAGGAGAAAAGGAGGTGACAAGTTCAACTACTATTTCAAGGTGCTAATCTCACTATTCTAACAATTAAATGAGGTAGATGGAATTCATTACGCAGTTTCAATGGCAACAACCCCTACTACGAGGGCTAGGTTTCCCCGGGAAAAAAAAACTATGATAGCCGAACCCAAAATTGAAATATGATATCAGATGGTTGATCTAAAAATTGTAGAACATTCCTTTTTTCCCGTTCAAAAGAATTGAGGAGACCAGGAGATTTTGACTCGGGCGACCCTCACGCGCAGCTCAGATGCACGTAGAGGTATGAATTAATTACAGGAAGCGATTGACTCAAACAACGGAGACTTGACCATGCAAGGTGAGGCAACCAAAAAACAAACTCTCTAACTGATTTGATTTCCACTCTTTGGCACTATAATCAAAAGGTCTAAATTTATTGTATTAACCATTGTTGAGCAGGAAGAGTTCCTATAATTTGGACCCAACCAAAACCCAAAACTCATACCAAAAAAAAATCATTAAGGCTTAGTTTGCTTGCCTCTTGTGAATTTTATTCTTTCTTAATTTGCTTAAAATCAGAAAATTGAAAGTTGCACAGCAAGGATACGGTAGAAATTAAAATAAAAAATATTCAACATTGGATAGAAAAGTTTAGCTCATTTCACTAATTTTTCGATGAAATCATATATATAATAAATATATTTTATCCGCACAAGAATTTTAAAATATTTTATGAGTTAATTATGATGGTCACTGTTCAATACCGATTGAACAGATGATCCGTTCACCCAGTCTCTTTTCTGGTTTGCTCGCCGATCCAATTTTCAAAACATTGCCCCAAGTTCGCATTTGTCAACCATTATACTAATCGGGTCACAAAGGTAAATTAACTCCCGCTAGAAAACTAAAATTAAAGTCAAAAGCTACGTTAATCTTGCACACTCCAAGCCTCGAGCTTGAAGCTTGGGATCACTGGACAATATGAATTCTTAATAGCATTGACTAACATAATATAATTTACTCAAATTGTAGAACATAATTGTATCAAATTGCAATAATTTATAAAAGGTGGTTTTAAGAGCCAAGGTAAAAAAAATAAGTGAAGAATATGCTCTCTTTTTTTCTATTTACCAAAAAGAAACATATAGTATAAAATCATTATGCTACTTGATTCCTTCATACAGAAAGCATTTGCAAGAAACGATTTTTCTACCAATCCAATCGTGACACATCATAGTATACCCAAATGTGGTTACTATATCATTGCTCATAAGTATAATATTTACGAAGTGTACCTTTTCATTAAAGAGAGATTGTGCAGGTGCAAAAGAATGACTCTCGGTTTTTGTTGCCTTCTTTATCTGTGGATAGAAGCCTATGAGGCGTGGTAGGCCACGCAACTTCAAAGTTTTCAATTGACTGAAGTTTATAACATTTGCAATTATTTCTTCATCCTTTTCTCCTTCATTTCCAATCACTGCTTCCATTATCTCACTTCCGTCTATTACTAGACGTTGGAGTTGCAGAAGTCCTCTAGCGCAGGAGGGGGAGAACAGATATTTCAACCTGCAATCTCGAATTTCTTGTTGAGTTAAGTTATTGAAGGATCTTGATGGGTTTAGTCCACCTCTTCCAGGTTTGCCAAGTAGGCGTTCCAAGATGTTGAAATCATCATCAATGTCAATGCCGCTGAGATGCATGACCACCGTCGATGAATAACCTTTTCCATAAAGGTATGATTGGTTACCCACTGTAATACCAAATCTGATCAAATTCAGAAAGCCAAGGTCTATAGGCAACAGCCTGGGATGTGGTACGCGAATATCTAATTTCGATAATTGAGTCAATGACATTATCTCGTCAAGGCTCACTTTGCTTATTTCCTCATTGGCTGTTGTGGCCTCCCAATTCCCGAAGCTATGTGGGAAATGTAATTCTTCAAGCTGATATAATTTGGATATGACACCATATGGAATTACTTCAAGCTTGTCACAATCCCCCAGATCTAACAACCGAAGACGAGTTAACTCTCCTACCTCAGGTGGCAATACCTTTATATCAGAACCTCGAAGGCTAAGTACTTCAAGCTTATTCTTGAGATTCTTGAGAATAGCTATATCTCCCAACTTGCAGTCAATTAGGCATAACATTCGAAGTTCCTTCAATTTTCCAAGTGAAGATGGTATTGGCAACAAAGTTACTTTGTTCAACTCCAGAACCACAAGTTTCTCTGTCCCTCTAAAAAACCCATCCGAAATTTCCTTATTGAGTTCAGGCTGAAATTTATTGCTGCTACATTCCAAAATTAAAGTGTGAAGTTCCGGACATACCAACTCATCGGGAAGTTCATGAATAGTTTCGGACCTTAATGAGATTGCCGAGTATTTCTCGTAAGTCCCTGTCTCTGGCCATTCTTCGACGCCATGTTTGACCAGAAATGCTTTCTCTTCCTTTGCTATTGAAATAGCAACGTCTCGCACGATATCATGCATTTTCACAAAATCATCATTTTCACCATCTAAAATCAA
This sequence comes from Rhododendron kiyosumense, assembly GCA_019656275.1. Classification (NCBI taxonomy): domain Eukaryota; kingdom Viridiplantae; phylum Streptophyta; class Magnoliopsida; order Ericales; family Ericaceae; genus Rhododendron; species Rhododendron kiyosumense. The sequence continues at coordinate 119,177 of BPLS01030885.1, read as the reverse complement.
ACAACTAGTTTTGAGGGTATTGACCACTGAACATACAATATCTCTTGCTTCTTCCAATGTGGTCGGGTTTTGATCAAGCAACCTCCTCGCCATGCAGTGTCTTGCCAACTCCTCAATTGGAATCTGGGCATCTTCTGGGAACAAACAACAGAGCAAGAAGCACGATTTTGCATCCGCGGAATCTAAGTAATCATAGCTCAACCGTAAAGAGGTAAACAACTTTGGGTCAATATCCTCTATCTTGTTTAGCATGGACTTTTGAAGTTTATCGACTTATTGACCTTTTTGGTCCCCGAAGTATTTCCGTCGTGCCCCTTTGGTCCCCAATATTTCAATTGCTAACATTGCATCCCCCAAGTATCAATTTTGTATTTAAAAGGTCCCTACGGCTCACGCCGTTCCTTCCCTCCGTCAAAACCAAGGGCAAAGTTGGTATTTCACCTCAAAACGGTGTCGTTTGGGGACCAAATTGGCATGACGGAAATACTTTGGGGACCAAATTGGCAAGACAGAAATACTTTGGGGACCAAAAAAGTCAAAAAGCCGTTTCTTCCAACCAAAACGACACCGTTTTGAGGTGAAATACCAACTTTGCCCTTGGTTTTGACGGAGGGAAGGAACGGAGTGAGCCGTAGGGACCTTTTAAATACAAAATTGATACTTGGGGGATGCAATGTTAGCAATTGAAATATTGGGGACCAAATGGGCACGGCGGAAATACTTCGGGGACCAAAAAGGTAAATGAAGTTTATCTAGCGAACTTTTCCAGGCAAACACACTCTTGCCTTTCAATGCAGCTCCAACTGCAAGTATAGCAACTGGCAAGCCCCGACATTCTCTACAAACCGCTTTTGCCATGTCGTGAAGTTGATCATGAGAGTCGACATTATTTCCCGTCTTCTTCTTAAATAGGTTCCACGCCTCTTCCTCTGACAACACTTGGATAGGGAAATCTTTTTGAACGTCCATATCTATCAAGACGCGTTGGTTTCGTGATGTCAGAACAACTTTGCAACCTTTGTTTCCATCTGTGATAGGAATACCTATTTCCTTCAAGTTCAATTCTTTCCAAATATCATCCAATATTACAAGATTTCTCTTCCCATTGTTCAATCTATTCCAGAGTATATCTGCTCTCCTAACTTCAGTGTGCCCTTCTAGTTTTAGATTCAAACAGTGAGCCAGCATCCCTTGGATTTTGAAAACCTTTGCATCGTGAGAGACAACTACCATCACGACTTCATGAAAAAGTCCAGCTTTCATTACTTGTTCGCCAACCCTTTCGGCCATTGTCGTCTTACCCACCCCTCCTGCTCCATATACCCCAATCACATTAACCTTGGAATCTTTTAATGCCTCCATGATCATTTTGAAAGCTGATGCTCTTGAATCAAAACTCACGTACTCCCTGCTGGATGGAAATTGGAGTTCCGGAGTAGGTGGCGCAGGGCGTGGAATTGTATCAAAGTTGGCTTTCTGAGTGAGACTTTTCACATCACCCATCTTCTCTTCGGCTTCCTTGCTCAGCCTGTACCGCGAAATAAAGTCAGGACATGAGAATTTAAAGCATTGAACGTTTTCCTTAACAGTTTTTTCGTCCATAAAAGTCTCAATTTCTTGTCTCTGCCAATCCGCTCCATTTAGCCAATCTGACACATCATCCACAATAACCTCACCGCTAGCCTTGGCTTCATCAATGTGTCCTTCAACGGTTTCTCTCCGCTCCTGAAGCTTATTCATCTCAACTTCAAGATTCTTCATGTTCTGCTTGTAATGAAAAAGATAACCGAGATGACGCCCCACTGATTCGAATGCTATGTCAACAATTTTCTCTACAATTTTGTCCAGTACAATTGTTGGGTTACACATTTTCAATTCACTCTTTCTTCGCTTCCTCTGCATTGAGTCCCCACGTCAGTTGCCAGGGATGAGATTTGATTTAAAAAGGTAAAAGCTATCAATTCAAAGCGCAAAAGATCCTAAAAAAAAAGTAAATAAAAAGAATATAAAAGAACCTACAATAAAACAAATGTAAGTACTGCATTATTCATATATACCAACTTTTAACATGCTAAAGAAAAAAGTTAGATGTGCAACCTGCATCTTTCCACTCTTCTCTTTACTTTATGTTAGAAGAGCTTGTCCTACATTGGTTAACTATCACATCCAAAACTAGTATATGAGCCTTAATGGCCTCTCCAGTCATTGCCAATCGTTTTTGTATTGTGTGCTGTAACATGGTATCAAAACTAGGTTTTTTGAGGCATTGGACAAGATTCTATTTCATTATTGGTTAATTCCTATTGTTTGTGGTACAAGCGCACTTGGTTTCATGGCAATCCATGTGTTGTGAATTCCTTATTTATTTCCTCACGTACAGGTTAGAGGTTGAATGTGCGGGGAGTGTTAAAGAGCTTGTGCCATACACAGTGGCTAAAATTTCACCTCCAAAACTATTTTATCATGAACCTGGCCGGAATCTCTACTAATTGCCAATTGATTTTTGTGTTGGATACTTTAACACTTTGCATTTAGTACTATTTTTTTTACTAGTGCATAGCACATAAGATGTTTTACTTCTTTATTCTTTATCCATTGCGAATTGATTTTTGTACAAGCAAACAATGGATGATATAGATTTACATTAACAATTAACAATTTCTTTATCGGGGTATTTGGAACCTGCCGCTAGCTTTAATAGTTCCATTCTACCATCAGTAGGCTTCTACATTCAAGTTAGCGAGCTCTAACCTCTGCACAAATAGAACAAGCTCCAAGCACTCCACCTCCGAATGAGCGAGACGCCTATGAGTGCCTCGCCTCCAAATAATGGTCATCCCCAGAAAGAGCAAGCTCATTTATGGATTCCATCTTATATTAAGTTGATGCTTGGGTGATTCCATCCCCGAAGGAAAATGATGCAAAATGAAAAGATTATATATTATTTAAAAAAAAGATAAAGTTTCTTATTTTTGTTTTAGTTATTTTGTTAGGAATCTTGCAATTATAGAAATAAGTGTTTTACCTTATTTAGTTTTCAATTAAGCTTATTTCGTTTCCTTTTTCATTATTTCCTAGTGTGTAGGGTTTCTTCTACTATAAAATGAGTTGTAAGCCTTAGAGTATCCACAATGCTATAATCAAAAATGAATAATCAAAAGTTGCCACATCAGCTTTTGATTATCCAGTTAAGAAATTATTAAGATAAGCAATGTAGAGGTCCATAATGGCATAATCAAAATTGAATAATCAAAAGTTGCCACATCACATTTTTAAATTATAAAAAAACTAATAACTGTGAACATAGAAATAGTTTTTTCTAAAAATAAATTTTGAGACTAATAAAAACTATTTATTAGAAATAGAAAATAATTTTTAAAATTTTTTTGAAATTTTTTTATAAAAATAGTTTTTGTGCAGCTATGGTTTTTGAAAAAATTAATTTTTATATAAGAAAAGGTTTTGAGAAAAAAATTTCTTCTACAAAAATTAATTTTGAAAAAAGAATAATTTTTTTTATTTTTAAAAACAGTTAAAAAATATTTTCTGGGTGTAAATAGTTTTAAAATAATAATTTTAAGGTTTTTTTTTTAAAACATCGTTGAAAAAGAAAGAGAGGGGAAAAGGGAAGAGATATAACATTTTTTTTGTTAATCATGTGTGTATTTGATTGAGAATATGAGGTTAATTAAATTTGGTTATTGACAAAATGTTGTTAGTTTTGATTATCCAAAGTCCAAAATTTGATTATTTCTAAGGAGGTTGCTAAGTTTGATAATAGCATTGTGAGCCATATTTTGCACAAATATTGCTAACTTTAAAAACCTAACACTTTTGGTTATACCATTGTGGACACTCTTAGGGCTATGTAGTTTTTGATGATTAATGAAATTATAAATAGTGTTATCTTTTATGCCAAATTCTCTGGTATTTTACAGAATCAACAAAGTGTTTGATGCCTTTATTCTTGGGTATTCTTTAACTAAACAGGTTTAAGGACGAGTTGTCATGATCTTGTTGCCCTATCTCTTTTTTCAACACGCTTCCCTGCATCAGTTAGTATCAAAGCTTCCGCTCGATTCCGAATCATGGTGCGACAAGGAGTTCGTGATGATCGTTATGCTATTGCTAAATGTAAGGACCAAATTCCGAAGTCTTTGTGTATTGACAATTCCGTTTGACAAAACACATAATTTTTATCGAGTTGTAATTTTATTAATTATTGTTTATAAGCTAGTGAGTCTGTATAGAATTAGAGTTGAAGGAATCATTTATTTATAATTGAGAGTGAGCGTTCTGGATAAAAGAAGAGGTCGGCTTCAGCGAGACGAATTTTGGCGAAAACGGATCGATGGACTGATCAATCCGATTTTTTAAATGAAAAGAATCGTAACAAAGCTATCCATATATGGACTTGTTAGTTCTTGTGCCTAGGTTAAAAAGTACAGCCTTATATGAAAAGAAAAGAACGCCAAAAGAAAGGTGGGCAAGCCATATACATACACTAGTACTCAAAGAAGAAGAAAACGGACGGTGGCAATAGGAAATAAAAGGTGAAGCAACAGGTTGTTCTTGCAAGAGCCATCTTTCGAAAGAGGATTTCCGTTAAGTTGATTGGAGGGCTTTTGGATTCAAAACCGTTGGTGATCAAGATTACTGGGTGCAGTGTACGTATGACTCGGCAGGTAGTACTTAGAATGTTGTGAAGATTTACATCGTTTGGATATGTATATTTGTAACTGCACAATGATTATAGTTATTTAATTCATTTCCATGGTTTTTACCCATTCAGGGGTTTTCCACGTATATCTCTGCGTTATGACATTGTTGGCTTGCGTGGTTTTTGCTGGTAGAGTAACTTAGTGATTTGAGTTCATGCTTTTAGGGTTTTTTGGAATTATTAGGGAACCTTGATTTTTCACCAAAGATGTGAACGAAGGTGATGAGGCTACACGGGGTGCACGGATTAAGGATATGCATGAAGCATTGGTCAAGAGGGTTGCCTTGATAATCAACCTCACTACTACCCACCTAATTCGTGTTCCTCAATGGAGGAAGCTACAGTTTCGGTGGCCTTTCACATCCAAAGTTATTCCAGATTCAGTTGTGGATTTGAGTAAATCACCAATTTATGATAAAGAACCATTCGTTGATGAAAGGTATGAGATAGTTCCTAAGAAAAAGAGGATCCAAGTTCCTCGTTGAAAAATATAAATTTGATGCCGTTGTTAGAAGTACTTGGCAGTTTTATAAAATTTGTCTTCAGAATAAATCGCGTTGAAGATGCTCCAAATTTTCAGTATGTGGATCTATTTTGGGAGCCTATTGAAGATCTTGTAAGTGGGATTCATTGGATTCCACACCTTGTGCATGTTTGGAAGCAAATTGCTTCTCTCATTTTTGAAGATTGTTTGAAATTTAGATTTGAGAAAAACTTAAAGAATAAGATCGATGAAGACAAGTTTCGACGAGCAAGATTATTTGAAGCAATCGAAACTCGAGGATGAGTTTTCTCAAGCCCGGGGGAATGATGCAGAATGAAAAGATTATATTATTTTAAAAAAATATAAAGTTCCTTACTTTTGTTTTTGTTATTTTGTTAGGAATCTTGCAATTTAGAAATAAGTGTCTGCATTATTTACTTTTTCAATGTAGTTTATTTAGTTTCCTTTTAAAAATTATTTGATCAAGAAGTCTCGATTCTAATTTTGGTAGTTTTCTTTTTCTTTATTTTCTAGTGTGTAGGGTTTCTCCTACTATAAATTGAGTTGTAAGCCTTAGGGCTATTCAGTTTTTGATGATTAATGAAATTATAGAATGTTCTATTTTATGTTAACTTTTGGGTATTTTGTGTGAATCAACAGATTATTGTTGCCTTTATTTTTGGGTATTCTCAAACTAAACAGGTTTAAGGAAGAGTTATCGCGATCTTGTTGCCCGATCTCCTTTTCAACACGTTTCCTGCATCAAAAAAGCTTGGGTGTAACCTCTATTTGTAATAGTTCCACCACCAACTCTCGTTCACCCTTGCGCGTGTCATGTGCCTCAGAGGTGGTACTTCCATAGGTCACACACTCTCTCTATCTCTCTCTCTCTCTCTCTCTTGTGTAACCTTTGCCTTCCAACCTCAAGGCCCTAACGCCTCCTCGACTTACCTTGGGCTAGGGAGCATGATTCTCTTCATGTCAAAGCAACCACGGCTCTTTTTTGCTTCTGATATGGGTAGATTGCCTCCACACACAATGGACATTGCATGTGCGCTAAATCCCAAGGGATCCGTTACCTCAAACTTTTAAGCTTCGAGCCATACTCTGCCTACCTCGGTGGAATTACTAGTCATGAGCCTGTTACTCAATAAGTAACCTTCACTCCTCACAATTAGAACTCCATGATGGCCCATGCCCAGGGGCGGAACGACATGTTGGCAAGGGGGGTCCCTTGACCCCACTCAGTGCAACATTTCTGCAGGGAATAGTATAGTTTTGGAGTATTTTTGTCAATTTGCCCTTAGAAAATATGTTTCCCCAAATATATTGCCCCAAGACCTCAAACAAATTACAAATCTTGCCCCATGGAATATTCCATACGTACAATTCGCAGGCTCCACTTTCCCCTCTCTCCCTCTCCCTCTCCCTCTCTCTCTGGAGAACATTAAAGAATAGTGTACCAACCCTTAGGAGCTAGGAAAGCAAGTTTCCATGAGTCTTTGACTCTTTCTCTCTCACTGTGATTTTGGGAAAGAAAAGCAAGTTAACTTAAGCAACAGGAAGAAAGGTGAATCTCTTGTAGTTTCAAAACTCTAAATCTAGACTAATTTGGGTTAAATTGATTATATTCAGATTGTAATGACTGTTTTGTGGTTTTTCAAAACCCTAAATTTTTTTGTTGTAAGGAATGTAAATTGATTATACTCTAGCCATATCTCTCACTTTATTGTACATTGTAATGACTGTTTTTGGGGTTTTTCAAAACCCTCTTTTGTGAATTTTTCTCACTTCATACGTATCTCTCACTCTATTGTACATTGTAAGGTAGAAGCTTACCCATGGCCCGAAATCTAAATTAATTTGGGACAGAGTTAATTATTTTGTGGACTGTGACTATTTTTAGGATCACTATAGACTGTTTTTGATACAAGACTGATTTATTTATTTTTATCCGTATAGATATGAGATAATAAACAAGAGGATCTCGTAGAATCATCAACTCTTACAAGTAACAATGAGTCTTCAAAACAAAGTTGTAATGAATGGATATGCAAGTGAAACGATAAAAAAATAGATATCTCATTTTGGTGAAATGATACGTACAAGTGTAATGCAAAATTATTATGTGTTGTAGATGTTTGACGGCTTGACCCCAGTGTCCTAAAATTCTAGGTCCGTCACTGGTCTCTGCTAGAATCTTCACGTGGGAAGGAACTACGAATTTCAAATTCTTTTCTTTTTTCTTAAAAAAAAAGATATAAACTGTAAATAGTTCTAAAGCAAAAAAGCAGTATACCATCCTGATCACGAGCAATGCAGACGTCAGTGTTCACCCGTAACAACTCTCGTACAATCTCAACATGGCCCTCAGCAGAAGCTAAGTGGAGGGGCGAACATCGTAGCAAGTCCAACTCTGCTGCAAGTTTTGGTTTCCGAGTTAAAAGGGCTCTCGTAAAGTCCAAATGACCGCAGGATGCCGCTACGTGCAACGGGGTGTCGTT
>BPLS01030885.1:71207-81469 GCA_019656275.1 Rhododendron kiyosumense | reverse complement strand
TGTGACGACCCGAATTTTTACATTGCCTCAAAATTAATACATCTCCAATAATTATAAGTCCTCAAGATAAATATACATGGTGGGCCTATAAACCTCCAAAATAATACAGATTTTCTAAACAATCTCTATAAAACTTAAACCTTCAAATACTTCAACTCAGGTCCCCACTAACTTTCTCTGCACCTGAAAAATATAATACGCCCGGGTAGTATATGCAATACGAGGACAATAACATGGCTAGCAATAAGAATATGCTCAATAAACGAGGATAACAAATCAAGTAGGATCATTTTGACCGCTTTTCATTTATAGCCTCGTACCCGGCTCATTTCGATAACATGCCAAGCACCACCCAGGTCAAAACTCTGTATTGGGCACATGGGCCCCATAAACGTATTGGACGCCCCGTGCGGCAGTCCATCATACATCTTTCATAATTCTATGATCCGGTGGGCTTAAACATGTACCAATCTGTTCCATGGCTTTCAGCCAAATACTTTCTATGTCACGACTCAAGAAGTGACAATAATCGAGTCAATAAGCATAGATATCAAATGAGTACAAATATGAGAGAATCAAATAACACTCTTTGCAAAGAGATTTAGCTAGGAATGTATTGCACACTACCCGGTACCTCAAATTACGATCATTGTCGTAGCCCGTGGGATATTTGGAACCAACCTTTAATAACCTCGCAAAGATTATGCTAATCAGACTTCAAATCACCTTTGGTCTAAGAACTCCGGCTCATATTTCCTTTTTAAGTGTTTTTGGTTTCTTCAAGCATCTTCTCATGAAATGGGAAGCACCCATTTACACCCATTTATACTACAAAGAGGCTTGTATCTCATGATATCTCACAACTCTCGGTTCACTCTTTCCAAGGTAAATTCCACTTGGCAGTAAGGCTCCTCTCATGGACCCACGCACTACTAATACAAGCTCTAGAAAATAGAAGAAAACAAAACCCAAATTGGTGAGATAAGTACACCACCGACTGCCTCTTTCATTTTTTTTTCCTATATTGTCTAAATATTCTACTCAAGTAAAATTACCATTTAAGAAAAATACGGGATGTTATATGTATAAGTGATCGATCTAATCTTCTATATTTTCATTCAGATTTCATAGGCTCATTTGATTTTTTTTTAAATTTATTGAATGGCTCGAATCATCCGTATAAGACCCAGAGTCCCGTTGGATTTCGGTGGTTGGTTGTAGCAGCGTCCCAACTTTTGTCCTTTGCCATGGGATGTTAAATCCAATGTCCGATTGTGTGTAGATCACTCGAGCTAGAATAAAGCAAAATGACAAGCTGGACCCCATTTGACCCCGTTCCACTTCCTCCCAAAACCCTCTTTTTCAAAAAGAAGGTAATTTTAAATTCAAATATAACGAAAATAAAAAATAATTTTTCATTTTTTTTTGTACCATATAAAAGATCTCAATGAGATCTATCAAACAAGATCCATATTGGTAGAAAAATTATTTACGTTAATACATGATTTTTGACCTTAAAATTACCTTCTTTCTCCCAAAACCTTCCTTTTTTAAAAGTGGAACACCACCTACCCTTCTCTGTAGTATTCTTTAGAACTAGACCCAAGTTTCAAAGGACGAAAGACCCCATCCCAATTTGCTTTAATGAGTACAGCTCAAGACCTTTTGTCGGCAAAAATTATATAATCGCAAACACATACACAAATACTTTACACACATTTATACTTTTTGGTGGGTCTCACATATATTGGAGGCGTAGTATGTGAACTACAATGTGAATGTGAGTGAGTTTGTATGATTATTTGTGTAAGTGTTTGTGGTTGTAGAATGATTGTTTTTGTCTGTAGCTTGCTCAAGGTAAATTCTAAAATCAGTCCGAAGGGCAGATCATAGTGTGATACAAGCGCGCAACTTTTTGTCCTCAGACATGGGATGCATCCCACGTCCAAATCCCATGTCTGATTGTGTGTAGATAACTCCAGCTTGTATAATGTGTGTAGATAACTCCAGCTTGTATAAAGCAAAATGACAAGCTTGACCAATTTACCTTTTCCTTGTAGTATTCTCTAGAACTAGACCCAAGTTTCATAGGATGAGAAGATCAAAAAAAAAAGTTTCATAGGATAACAGACCCCTATCCCAATTTGCTCCGTCTGCCACGTGTCAAAATCTTGTATGGGATAAAATTGTATAGTTCTAGCCCCTACCCTAGTTCACAGAACTCAAATACTCCTCCACAAATACTCCTCTTTCTCCTTTGGTTTGGACTCGGCCTCATTCTCTCTAAGGTTTTCTGCATGAGTGTGGCGGAAGCTGTTATAATAATGGTAATTTGATGTGGCCTTGTGTAGTTGTCTTCTTTATTTGAGATTCTCTACGTATGTCTTTCAATTGAGTATTGTGTGCTCTTTGATTATCGTGTACTTTTTCATTATCGCTTGAAATTTTAATTAATTATTGTATTACATGGATGCGTGTATAATTTTTGAGTTTCTCTTGAACTAAAATTGTATCGTTTATTTACATATCAATTGGAGCATACATTTGACAAATACAAATAGAAAAATTCAAATATGACCATGATCATGGACCTTTTTATTCTTCAATACCAAGCAGGAAAAAAAATGAGAAAGGACAAATTCAAAGGCCATGAATTGTAATTTGTTTCTACTTTATGACTCAGTTGAATTGCAATTTGTTTGAAATTTATGTTAGCAATTTGTCAAAATTGATTTTTACTAAACAAAATTCACTAAGGACTTGGGGCATTTGGTCCCAAATTAAAATTGGCCATTCGTTTTTTAGAAAAACCAAGACCGGAGGAGTGTGCAACAGAGAGAGAGAGAGAGAGAGAGAGAGAAAGAGGTGCGAAGCAGGGAAACATTTTCCTAAGTGGGAATTGTGGGTCCTAATTGCAGGAGAAAGTAACACGTATTCCTTCAAAAATAAGAAAGGAAAAAGATTCCTTTCAAAGTCAGGAAACGAACAAAGGCAAACTCTCTCTACTGAAGAAGATTGAAAAACGAAAAGGAACTTACACCTAGTTGTTGTATTTTTATTTTTCCTTCAATAATGCTAGGTGCATATCAATTTGTCACACTCCAATCACACTTCTCTCCCATACATATTGTGTGAGAATTCCACAAGTTTGAACGGTTTAATGAAAACTGCTTGGATGAAGAACTTTCCTATCATATTTTTGGCTGATTTCTTACGGAAACCCTTAAAAGCATGTTATGATTACATTAGAACAGTTCGGATCATCAAAATTTGATCAGGAAAGAGGAGGTCCACATTTAACTAAGTTAAGGGTGCCTGTAGAGGGTATGTGGTGCCTATCCTTTTTTGTGAGGTGTTGTGGTTAGATTGTTGTATATGTAATTGGACCTTATTTGAACTGGACCGGGTGAACCCAACACAACTAAGATTTCCCCATAATTTGATTTAGAATTCGGCAAACAACCAAGTATTATATATAGGTGGGGTCTTGAGTGTGGCATCTGAGCCGTCTATCTCGACAATCAATGGTTCACATATATGTTTTTACTAACTTTTACCAGTAAGAGTGTGTCACCGAATTGGAAACTGTTCACAAATAACATATAAAGAAGCACCCATATATTTAAGTGCAGATCTTTCCTCTTACTCTACGACAAAACAACCTTCTTCTCATCAACATATTTTCCAAACTATACATTCAGATTATTGGGTGTTCTAATATGTACCATCTCCATTTAGCATCTAGGTGCTTGTGCCTTCCTCGGTGAGAGAGAGAGTAAGTGGGGAGTGGGTTAGCACAATGGAGATACTAGCGAGGTGGAAGTTGCGCTGGGAAACGTGGGATCTCCGGGTTGTGATCCTCATTAGTCTCAGCCTACAAATCCTTTTGATATTCCTTGCACCTTTAAGAAAACGAGTGTCAAAGGCTTGGATAACCATGCCCATATGGTGTGCGTACTTGCTTGCAGACGCAACAGCTACCTTTGCTGTGGGACTCATTTCCAATAGCCAGGGTCACACCTCTGGCCCTTTCACTGATCCAACCATTCTGGCATTCTGGGCTCCCTTTCTATTGGTACACCTTGGGGGTCCCGACACCATTACAGCTTTTGCCCTTGCAGATAATGAGCTCTGGCTCAGGCATTTCCTGGGTCTTGGATTCCATTGCTGGGCTGTCGGTTATGCCTTCGTTCAATCATTTCCGAATCACAAGCTTTTTATTCCCACCTTGTTCATATTTCTGGCTGGAGTCATCAAGTACATTGAGCGAACACGTGCTCTTTATCTCGCTAGCTCTCGTATAATCAAAGACTCTTTTCTCACAGATCCTGATCCTGGGCCTAACTATGCAAAGTTCATGGATGAGTACGCTTCAAAGAAGCAAGCAAAACTTCCAACGGAGATAGAGATTATTCCTGAACCTAGTAATAGGAGCAACAATACAGGAAATAACGAAGCCAAGGGAGACGACTTGTCTTGTTTGAAGGTGGTACAAACTGCTCATAAGTACTATACCACTTTCAAAGGTCTGATTGCAGATTTGATCTTCAGCATCAGTCAGCGCAACCAGAGCCGAGATTATTTCCTCAAGCAAACGGCAAGAGATGCTTTCCATATTATTGAGGTAGAACTCAATTTCTTCTATGAGATTCACTACACTAAGGCCAGGGTGATGCAAGGTAGGTTTCTTGGATATCACCTTGGATATCCCCTTCGGATAATTTCGTTTAGTTTGACTTGTGCAGCCCTCGTGCTTTTTTGTTTAATCGAGAAGAAGAAATTTCATAAGTTTGATATTGCAGTTTCCTACACGTTGCTTTATGGCGCTATTGCTCTCGATTTAATAGCTTTTTTAATGATCCTATACTCTGATTGGACTGCTGTGGCCCTCACTAATTCAGAACACCCCAATTGGTTTATTAAGATCATGCAATGCTTGCTCAATGTCAATAGGGTAAGGTGGCCTAAAAACCCTGGACAAAATCCCAAATGGTTTTCCTTCAGGAAGATCATGCATATTGTGCGTCTCAGGTGGTCTGAATCTCTCTCACAGTACAACTTGATAAATCATTGTCTGCACCCACGTATGGAATGGTGGGAGAAAACTATTGCTTTTTTTAGCCTAACCAACATGCTAGATGGGATGGAATATGTGAACCCTGTGGTTTTCAACACTGGGTTGAGAGATTTTATTTTCGATGAGCTGAAAATGAAATCTAAGCAGGCAGACGATTTAGAAACGGCCAAGGAGATATTTTCTGCCAGAGGGGATTGGATTCTACGGTATGAAAGTCGTGCCAACTTACTCTGTTGGATCAATGATGTCGAATTTGACGAGAGCCTAATTCTGTGGCACATTGCCACTGAACTCTGCTACTATGATACAGAAGATGTCCAAGACAAAAATCATAACCGCGAGTTCTCTAAACACCTATCGGATTACTTGTTATACTTGCTAATTGTGCAGTCCACAATGTTATCCAATATAGCCGGTATTGGGCAGATAAGGTTCAGAGATACTTGTGCCGAGGCCAAGAAATTCTTTCGTGAAAGGAATGTATTAGCGGAAGAGAAGAAAATTGTCACCTTTTGCAAATACTTCTGCTGCTGCTTTAATAAATGGTGCTTCAAAGGGAAAAATGAACGGGATGAATTAAAGGAAAAAGCTTGCATAAGTATCCTTGAGGTTAATACTGAAGTTGAACCTATTGCTGTTAAGGGAGACAGAAGCAAATCTGTGTTGTTTGATGCGTGCAGGCTGGCCAAAGAGCTGAGGAAATTAGACAGGCTTCAAAGGTGGAAGATAATAAGCAAAGTCTGGGTTGAATTGATGTCCTATGCAGCAGGTCATTGCAGAGCCCATACCCACGTGGCGCAACTCAGTAAAGGTGGACAGCTCCTCACTTTAATATGGTTGTTGATGGTTCAACTTGGCTTAGGTGATCAATTTCGAATAAGAGAGGGGAATGCAAGGGCAAAACTGATCGTGAGCAAGTAGGTCGATGAATTTGTTGGATCAATAAATTTAGAGATGTGTGCTTTTTAAATATTTTTTTTTTCTTTCTTGTTTGAACATTCCAGTTACATGCCTAAGCGAGATACCTGTGTTTGAAATGTGGCATACACTAATAATAGCCAATGGTCAATAGTCCTACTTGTTGCAGACACTGTCTAATGATATTACCAACATTTTCTGAGAGTTGAATATCTAGTCTATGTTGAACGGTAAGAGCATCTCCAACACACTAGCTTAACGAGCCCTATTGGCTAAAGTAGATATTCAGCATTAATTTCAGGTGTTCCAACCGATTCTTTATCCCACAAGGCTATTTGCTTTGTTGCTTTCAGCTCGGTAAAGTAGATATTCAAAATGGCTTCATGAATGAAAATGGGAGTGTTGCAACTTGCATGTATGGGCAAGAAACCATCTCTCTAGGAAATAATCTTGTGCACAGTGCACCCACTACAAGACCTTTAATGGATTTGTCTCTACCCAGAAAAGAAAATGAGAAATAGTTTTTTAAAAAAAATCTGAACTTATTGAAGAGTCCAACTTTCCTTAATAAGTAAAGTAATATAATTTCCCACTCGCCTTTTTTTTTAAAAAAAAAAAAACCACACTCTCTTGTTGTCCTATTATATTGGTTAAATTTTTTTTGAAATGGCAACAAATATATTGAGAAAATCTTGATAAAGGGTACATCAAGATAGGTTAAGTTATTTTAAATGGACAACTATAAGTTTCTCGGTTCGGCTATCCGTCTTCACCGCTCATCACTTGGCCTTCAGGCATCACCGCTAGGCCCTCGGCCATCACCGGTCGGTCCTCAGCCCGGTCAGCCTTTGGACATCACCGGTAGGCTTTTGGCCATCAACGCTCGGCCTTCAGCCTCGACCGCTTGGCCCTCGGCCATTGCCGCTCGGCCTTCAAGGAGTGGTTTACGTTGCTAGCTAGAGTCATAAGTTGATTAAGGGGACAAGGCTATAGCAGCAAGCAGCCAAATAACAAGGGAAAGTTGTAGGCTTAATATATGATTTTGGGGACAAGAAACCATGAACGATCGACATTTAACCAAGCTTTCGTCTTTTCTTTGCTGAAGCTTTTGAGGCAATGAGAATTCATGGTCTGATTAGCATACATGTTTTGTTTACATCGATTAGCAGTTGAAAATTGTGAGTGCTTTTTGGTAGCATGTGAGAATGAGACATAGAATTAACTCGTCTTTCATTTTCCAATTTTGTAGACCAAAGACTGATAGAGATAATCCATGGGCGTTCGACAATGCACTTTGCGTTTGTTGTGGAAAATTGTTGAAATTTTGAACTGTTGAAGCTTTGCAAGCAATAAGTTTTGAAACAAGTTCAGAACCCTGTTTGGGTGCCCGTTGATGAACCTTATTTGAATTGGATTGGGTTGATGTGAACCCAACTGGGATATATCTTTTCTCTTCGGCAAACAATAGCATTTTTTTTTTTTAATCTTCGGCAAACTGCTGATATATTTTAAGTATGTTCATATTCAAAATGGTGCCGAGGAGGTTTATGAGAAAATAAACAGAAGAAGCAAGTAACGAGTTTCTACCAGAATTTAATTAGATATGTACTGCCAATTTAAGAATGGAACTAGGCGTCCATTGCGTCAATTTGTCTAGGTGAAATTAGACTTCCAACGCGAGAGACCATGATCCCAGCAGGAGCCCTATCAGAGTAAACATTGAAAGGTACCCCTAGGTCTCTGAACTCCCGCCACTGGACCACAGCATTTAAAAAATTGTTTATGATTGTCTAATTAAGCTTATTTTTATGAGACAATTTATCCATCGAGATACACCCAAGTTATATAGCAACTCAGATCAACCAAATAAAACAAAAGCGGATCACATTTTTGTTGGTGCAAAAGTCATCGTAGCCAATGAAAGTAGATAAATAGAGATACTTCAAGTCACATTACTATGTCACTGTCCATAAGACGATATTCGCCCCCACCAATTCGAGAGAATCTGGTGTGCAACGGATTACAGCGAAACCGCCTCCAAGATAAAATGAAGCCCAATCTTCAACTGTTGTTTAACTACGTTATGCACAAACGAAAAGAGACCCGAATACCTTTGGATTTTGCGAGCCCCGTAAGTATAATCGTAGGAGATAATTCTAGAGAGAAACAACAAATCAGAATGATTCTGATTATCTTCATCCTAGGATTGGTAGAACCCTTTGCTTATTTATAGGCATAGATCGTGACCATTGGCCAAAGATTACACCTCTTTGATTAAATGCAATAGTCACACCTTTTATGTTTAAATCCAATGTTCACGTCTATTCATTTAATTTGAATAGTCACGCCTCTTAAATTAAAACCGTTCACAATATTTACATTTAATATCCATTAAATATATTGGAAATGTTCGAACAATTTTAAGTCACATGAGAGGATTAAAGGGAGATTTTGAATGAATGATGTTTTTAAAATTATGAGATTAATAGTGTGGCAAGATGAGAGGATCACTACGAACCACATCATTTAAAAAGTTTTGTATGAAAGTAATAAGTCTAAATCATTTTTCATAGCAGCTTCACTAGACGAGGAAGCAAGCATCAGGGTCTCTTTCGCAGCCTAATAGAGCGCCATTTAACGAGCTCGCTTAGCACACCGGAAAAAATCAAGGACAGCCCCGCGACCATATAAACTGGTCTCACATTGAACGGAAAAAAGAAAAACTGGCCTCACAAATCTGTGCAACAAAGGGAGATATAACACCTGAGGTCCAATCAATTGGAAGTAGCATAATCATATGATATATTAGGAGCATTAAAAAGCATGCCAATACAGAAAGCATGTCTTACTGAATAATGAAGCCAGTATATCTCTTTGGATACAGACATTGCTCTGTAGCCAAAGTGCAGAGTAAGTTTAGATAGCATGATAAATCTTTTTTCTTGCACCTCGAGTAATTCCGGGGCCCTAAAGTTAATGACCAGACAATCCCTCCAATGGTCCCAAGGTTTAGAATATTTAATCTTTGTTGGACTCGAACATGGGACCTCATAGATTCAAATTAAATGAGTAATTTGAGTTTATTCAGGGGAATTAATTTCAGTGAATTTTATCTAATCACACTCTTATGAAACGTTTTTATTAGAAACAAATTTCTTTTCTTGTAAGTATAAATTTAACATGCTTCCTTGCCTCTTTCCGCCTTCCCACTCCTTGATCTCTTTCCAGATTGGACACTGCAGAGCTCGGTTTCATTCCTGGTTTAGCTGAATTCTCAGTCTGCTTGGGCCTGTTTGTTGTTCGCCGTGCTTTAGGGACAACTTTGTCGGACACAAAAGGCTTGGGCTCAACAACCTGCTTGATCTTTAATTGCTTTTCTCTCTTTTTCTTAGATTGAATAACTTTTATAGATTTACTTCAGCTTTGAACTTTTAGAATCCTCTGGTTTTGAAGTCCTGTGCACCGAACGTGTGTGGTTGGAGCCATAGTTACCTAATCCTTCAACATACCTTGGGCTCCCGTTCTCAATCCTTGCACTACACTCGCGCTTTCAATTCTCACTCTCGCGGATTTTAACGGTTTGAGATGTGATTCGAAGACACTTTCACGCTTGCTCTCACACTCCCGCTCGCACATGCATGCATAAATTGTGTGACTTAGGCCGGAGCAGCTGTTTTTGACGACTGCTTTTGAATAATTGAGCTGTCTTTGCACCTATATTACATATTTACATTACATAGTTTAGCTGAAACGTTTCTTCTAAGGTGCCGGTTGTTTGAGACGGATTACCTGCTTTCCCAAGAAAAGGATTCTTCAGCTTCAAACCTTCGAAAATTAAGGGCGAAAGGTTGTTGGATTTCGCCAGACATGTATCCAACTCAAGCATTAGCCCCACATTCTTGAATTATATGCAACAAATCAAACGTACACTGAAATCAAGAAGAGATGGAAAGAAGATAGGAATCTAATGCGAAGTTGAACAAGAGTAGAAAGGTATCTGAAGCAAGCGTGAGCTAGCAGACACTCCAAAACCAAAAATCAAGAAAACTCATGAGAGAGAAACAGAGAGGCAATGTGTTCTTGTCTTTGCTCTGCTTTGCTTCGAAGATGAGAAAATTTTGATACCATTTTCCAAATCTCAAAAGCGTAAAAAGTTTTCAGAGAGGGAAAGAGAAGAAAACCAAACCACAACAATTCACTCTCTCTCTCTCTCTCTCTCTCTCTCTGTATTGCCAGCTCTCAAACTCTCCTCATCCTTCTCCTCCTC
>BPLS01030885.1:51086-71197 GCA_019656275.1 Rhododendron kiyosumense | reverse complement strand
CTCTCTCTCTCTCTCTCTCTCTCTCTCTCTCTCTCTCTCTCTCTCTCTCTCTAAGCCTGGCCTCATCACTGCCCTACAGAGATCTCATAAGGTACCCCTTATCAGTTGATTGTTTAGATCTCTTGTGTTCTGCTCTCTTTGGATTCTCCAGTTTTCATTTGGCTGTAACAATCCGATAAATATCTGTTGAGAAATGATTTGCTGTTAAATTATGATCGTAGTTTCTGATTGTTTTCTCTCTTACATATTCTCTCATGACGGAGTTCCCTATTTACAGCGAAAGGTTCAACTCTCATTCAAAGAGCATGGCCAGTACTAGTAGTGAAGCCCCTCCCTCATCACCTGGTGAGACTCCAACCATCAACATTTCTACCAAATCCAAACCGCTTGAGAATGCAGATCAAAAAGGCAAAAAACCGCTTGACAACAACCACCACAATGCAGCTTCAAGCAGTGGAATAACCAAAGAAGATGACAACCACGGTGGAGCTCTTTCCCTCTCTTCTGAAATGATCCAGAAGGATCTCCTCCTCTTGGATTCGGCCTTGATGAAGTACATGCACCATACATATGGGAAAATCAATCAGGCCCGTGAGAAATTCAAGGAGCAACTAAAATTACCGAGTAGTGTGAGAGACTTTGATGAAGTACGAAGGGCTATTAGGAAGCTTGAAGACCAGATCCCTTCGCTTGAAAACAATCACCACAATGCAGCTTCCAGCAGTGGAACCACCAACGAAGATGACAACCACGGTGGAGCTCTTTCCCACTCTTCTGAAATGATCCAGAAGGATCTCCTCCTCTTGGATTCGGCCTTGATGGAGTACATGCACCATACATATGGGGAAATCAACCAGGCCCGTGAGAAATTCAAGGAGCTACCAAAATTACCGAGTAGTGAGAGTGACTTTGACGAAGTACGAAAGGCCATCACGAAGCTTAAAGGCCAGATCCCTTTGCACCGTTCTTCCGATTCCAAATCACAACATAGGGAGTGGCCTAATATAAATGAGTTCGAAGAGGAAATGATGCACTTCCCAGAGGTTAAGCAGACTGTTGATTTGGAGGTCCTAAGGAAAATGGCTTTCGGTGAGCTCCTTGAGCCATGGCATCGTTGTTTGTTATGTTTCTTTAGGTTCCCACCAGAGAAAATTATAAAGAGAACGACGATGATTTACTTGTGGATAGGCCAGGGATATATTTCCCAGCCAAATGCTGGCAAAAAGATCTTTGATGAGCTTATAGCAAAGCACTTCATCGAGCGTTGCTCCTCGGTGCCAAATGGTTGCAGGATGAGACTTTCAGTTCGTTCTTTTTTATCCGAACTAGCTGAAGGTAAGGGATTTACTTCAAATGGAGCGCCTCCTAATGGGGATTTTTTAAAGGATTGTCGTGGTCTAGCTGGGAACTCATGTCGGATCAACAGTGAGGCCATTATTAATAAAGAGCTCAAAATATTTGAGAATGTGGAGCCTATCCAAAGTCTTCATCTTGGAAGGTGGCAAAGCTCAACAAAGCACCACATTGAACTAGAAGACATCAAAATTCTTGATGGATTGAAGAATCTGAGGTTGTTAAAGTTTCTTAGCTTGCGAGGAATTTCTATGATGACGGAGCTTCCCGCATCTATTTTAGAGCTAAATTGTTTGGAGATCTTAGATCTCCGAGCTTGTCATAATCTTGAGGGGATTCCTGACAATATCGGTTTGCTCAAGTGTTTGACACACTTGGACATGTCCGAGTGTTACTTTTTGGAACATATGCCCAAGAGTCTTGCTCAACTATCAAACCTCGAAGTTCTGAAGGGATTCTTCATTGGACATCTCAAGAAAAAAAAACAATCATGTACTCTTTACGATTTGTCAAAGGTGCCGAAGTTAAGAAAACTTAACATCTACACAAGTGTTAAAAAGTTTCCTATAGGGTCGGACCTTGAAGCTTTACAAAAATTTGAAGGCCTACTCAAGTTGACAATATCATGGGGAGGATGCTCTTTAAAGGACGAAAAAAATGACGGCATGACTACAGACTCTGGAGTAGAAGGCCTTCAAGCACTTCATCTCAGACTGCAGAAACTAGACCTTCAAGGTTTCCCTATGAAGAGTCTACCCCATTGGCTGTGGCCTGCCAATCTGAAGGACCTAAAGAAACTCTACATTAGAGGAGGGAACTTATGTGATCTGGGGCAATTACAGGAACACCCAGGGGAGCAATGGAAAGTGGAGATATTGCGTCTGAAGTACTTGAGTGAATTAGAGATAGGTTGGAACCAACTGAGGTCATTATTTCCCGAATTAATTTACTTGCACCAACTAAAATGCCCCAAGCTTACTTCCTTCCAGGTTGATAAGAGTGGTGTTTGGATGGACGAAAAGGCTATTGATACTCGGTTCTGGCTGCAGAAATTCTTCAAAACCGATGGCATCAGCTTAAGTTCTTTGGTGGGGTATGGTCCAAACTTAGGTCAGGATGATTCTAACGTTTGTCCAGTAGATTAGGAACAGCTTTAGTTAGTTAGGTTTAGCGTGGTAATATTTTAATGAAATGCAAAACGTTTCATACATGATTTTGTAACTCCCATATGTTGTAACCCCAGATTTGATTTCAATTTTTTATTTTTGGTTTTCCATTAAACCTCTCAATTATATCAGATTTTTAACATGTGAGTTGTGGGGTTATGTAGAAATCTCTCGTTATCTTCTATTATAAATTAGGGGGTTGCTCTAGCATTTCAATAGTACTGGTTTGTGAACTTCCCAAGTGTTATAAAATTAAGACAATAATAAGAGAAATTTGTAGAAAAATAAAGACAATAATGAATACAATATGAGTATGGAATTAGTTCTTCAAGAACTCCGGATCGATTTTCCAAACCTGATCATATTCTCATTACCTTCCTTTTGTATTCCTTTCTTTCTTTCCTTTATGTTTTCCTCTCAGTTCTCAATTGAACAAGGAATTTTAGGAATTGAAACTATCGAGGAAGAGGAGTATTACTTTTCCTTGGTGTATTTGAAACAAGAGAATGGAGTGACTATTATAGCCAAATGAAGTAGGTGAAGCTCAATTCTCACCATTGGATTGTGCCAAATGAACTTCAGTCATACCCTTTGGATTGTGGTATGGGTGGAAGCACAATCATATGGGAGACAAAATTGAATGGGAGGAGGGCCAATCCATCCCCCTATCATATGTGATCATCCATTATGTTCATAACACTCCCCTTGGATGATCACACACTAAGAATATACCTCGTTAAAACCTTGTCCAGAAAAATCTAATGGGAAAAACCTTGACGAAGGAAAAAGAGTACGTGGACATCCCCCTCGAAGAGATCTCACCACACAGTGATGGTCGGATAAGCAAGACTACTTGATTCGTCTTGTGTTAGACACCCATTGCGGCACACTCGTTTCTTTTAGAGTCGCCACTTGGTTTTAGGAACCAAGATACCAAAAGGGACGAGATTTCACGACAAGAAAAATTCAATTGGGTGACGAATGAAAATCGTCACAAATTGCATGCTTTTCGTCACAAATAATATAGTTGACGAAAAAAAATTTGTCGACTTAAGGTTGTCGAGAATTTTTACCTGGTGACGAAATCTATTTTTTGTCACCTATATAGTGCCTTTTGATGACGAAATATTTCGTCACCAAAAAGTAAATAATTGGTGATGAAATTTTTTTCCTTGCTTATTGTGCTTTAAGTGACGAAATTTTTGTCATCAATTATTCCTTTTGGCGACGAAAAAATTCATCACCGATATAAGAAATCAGTGGCGAAATTTTTCATTGCAAAAGATGTTTTCATATGGGAAACGAAACCCTTCTTTCTTGCTCTTGCTAGGATTTGAACCCGAGTCCCTTAAATTTTTGGCACAAGCTCCGACTGCACTACACACACTTTTTAGTAAATATTTGAAATATCTAATATATAACACATATGTTTAACATGAAAATATATTTCGAATGTAATTTTGAACCTTTAAACATTAAAATTAGCAAGTTTGATAACATAAAAGTTGTAGGCAATTGAGTTATTGTTCAAACCCAATTTGAATTATCTTAATCAGAGATTTTAGTAAAGAGTTATGTCCGAAATACATTTAGTGACAAAGCGCAATTCATAAATTTCGTCACGAAAGGTACCCATTTGACGACGAAATATATTTTTCATCGCTGAAAGCATTAAAATGGTGATGAAATTATTTTTCATCATCAAAGTTAAGCATTTGGTGACGAAAAAAATATTTTGTTACTAAATTGCTCTCATTTAGCGATGAAATATATTTTTTGTCATGTGGAGTAATCAAGGTAGAGAAGAGTCGACTTGGGAAAGGGAGGACGAAGTTAGAGAGAAGTATCCACACCTATTTCCGGAATGAACAAATTTGAGTGTTTCGTATTTAAGTATCATGATATATGACTTGTTACATAATATTGATGTCTATGATTGTTGCATGCATATATGATGTGTATGTTAGCTAGTTTTGGCTTGAAAAATTTCGAGGACGAAATTTCTTTAAGAAGGGTAGAATGTAGAAACCCGTATTTAATTCAATTAATTTTAATGTTTATAAATGGAGAATAATTGTGTTTATGTAATTTTGGGCTAAAGTGTTAGAATTGATTGTGGAAGGATACAATGTGTAATTAGCATATTTATGGGTATATATAGAAGGGTGAGAATGCATTGAATCATTTTTCTTCCCACCCTCTCACCGACTCTCTCTCTTTCTCTCGGTCTCTCTTCCTCTCTCTTGCTCTCTCTCCAAATTTCACCAAATTTATCTCAAAACCCACCAAAACAACCTTCAATCCTTCATCCTCTACGCGTAAGGTGGTCCGTACCGCATTGGTTTGAGCTCGGAGGAGTCATATTCCGTTTGAATCAAGGTTTTCGGAAAGCTAGGGCTCGTATTTTCGTGGGTTTCGTTCTTCGGCCTCGAGATAGGGATTCTACCTCTCAATATATATAATAGAAGTGTTCTCCTTGCTTGAAATCGTTTCCTTGGTTGTTGTGATTTGGTTGTTGTTGTTGTTGCGGAAATCGTCGAAATCTGCAGAAAATCTGGGCGAACACCCATTTGTATCGATACTGCTCTGCTCAGTATCGATACAGGAATCTCTGGAACGCTCTTAGCTACTGTCGTATCGATACTGATTTAATCAGTATCGATACAATACTCTCTGGACCGTTTTTAGCCCCTGTTGTATAGATACTGAAATTCGCAGTATCCATACAACAGTAGCTTAGCCCAGCTATTGTTCTTTGCTTCAAACTCCATTGTTTTGGCTCCCGGTCATTTCTAACTTGTTCTAGACATCACAAAATCACTCCATAGTATTGTTAATATTATTCCTTGAGTTCGTTGTGTGTCCTTTGTGTCCCTTGTCCTTATTCGATAAATTTTGATATCGATTAACGCATGAACTTCGCTTGAATTGAATTGAAATGACACCTTATGTGAAGTACGAGATTCTTGGACATTTACCGACACAACGAGAACATTTGGGGCCCATCGACAGGTGGGTGCCTGGCAGGGGATATCAGGGTCCCATAATTAACCTGGTAGGAGCTTATGCTCATATTTAACACTCAAAGCCTAACCTTCTAGGTGGTGCTTGGCAGGAGATATCGGGATCCCATAATTAGCCCGGCAGGAGCTTCAGCTCATGACACATAACGCGAGGTGACATTGGACACATGGAAAATTGATATGATTGGAGGTTGAGGGGTTTACCAAATTTCGTATCGGGTACATTGGATTGTTAACCCTTGGTTATTGCTTATCGTGTGGTATATATCCTGTTCTTGCCTTGTGATCATTCTTGCATTTCTCTTGCATATAATGTTAGCGTAGGATTTCCAACTGAGCTAGTGTAGCTCAAGCCTATTATCATTTTCAGGTACCAACGCAGGGCAATAGCATGCATGCTTAGAGTGCTTGGATGTGATCATTGTTTTGAAAGCTAACATCGAAGAGTTACTTAGGCATCTTTGTAAATTTCTTTTGAAGATGTATTTGTAACTTTATTTGTAGATCTTTTGACTATGGAATATTGTAATTCTTAACCTTTGAATATTCAGTACTTGTGTTAACTTGGGCCTCGGAGCCAAAGGTGTAACATTTTGGGAATTCTATATTATTTTGGTTATCGTAAGGATTATGGCGAAGCTTATTTATCGAAATCATTTATATTTATGTTAAAAATCGAGAGCGTGACAATAAGAAACCCTAATCCTATAAGGATTCTATTTCTTATTTCACTAATTATAATTCACCCTACTACAGAATTACAATTGCACTCCCGACCTTATCTCAATTATATTACGAGCTCCATGATATTAAATACTTATTAATCTCTCCACGTAAGATTACAGATACCCGTTGATTAAAATAAATTACTAACAACAGAAAGAAGTCTAAAGGTCTTAACAATTACAAAGACAACCTAGACAGATATTTAAGAATATAGAACTGGTTGAAAACACTCTAACAGAAACCTCTTCCATCAGGGTTAGGCAATTTCTCCACCCTCAAACCTTTAGATACCTCAGAATCGCACTCCTATTTAGTACAGTTAAGATCAACCACAAAAAACAAAATATATACTCATCATTCTGAAGCCAGGCCAATTTGATCACTAAAGACTGGAAACTGATGATGCAAGCAAGTAGCACCGGCTTTCAACTATTTATATCTAAATCCAATAACTAGGAAGCTCTAATTTTGACGCCGCCAAATTTCTCACTTGATTGTGGGTTTCTGCCGCGTCTTGGTAAATTTCAAGTCCCCATTAAGGACCGCATGGGCAAACCTCTATACTTCCTCTGCATTTCTCTCACCATCAAATGCTGCATGTTTTCCCTTTCGAGGTTTGAAGGCGATCAAGACTTTGTCTGATGATTTGAATCCCGATTTATCGAATGAGTTTAGAAATGACGGGTGCTTGGATGCATCCAAAAGAACATGAAAAATAGAGTCTCCGGAAGTAGAGACCAAACTTTGTCGCCCTGATAGTGGTTTTTGAGAAAGCTAGAAGCACAAATCATGCAACAAATAAAGAAACTAGTCTTTTATAGCAATTGCCAACCGTCGAAGGTTAAAAAACTTCAGCTCTGGAAAGGCAACTATAAAAACTCCTAGTACTTTTTTTACCTGCAACAAAGGAAGTAAGAACTTACAATACTTCATTTCAAGTCCACTCAAACAGAGCTTAAATGAAGGAAGATGATGAAAAACCCGGAGGAGTGTTATTGAAAATTTATCAGTGAGAGAGAGAGAAACATCATTCCAATTTTATCTGATGTCCCTGATGGGAGACGGCCACGGCATCTATGAAATAGGACATGAAGGGGGAGACCATACTAAAGGAAGAAATAAGAGCAAGGAAAATGAAGGATGGTTTCCTTTATAGTCACCACCAAGCGGCATCAATTGAAAGAGGCTACACCATTTTACATAATTGCATCTATAGCGCAACCTTAAACTAAATTAACGGATGGAGTTTTCCAATTCGCAAAATACTCCATGATGTGACTGTCATAATCAGAGGATTCACACAAAGCTTAATAGCTACAAAGGAGCTTCATCAAAATAACAAACTATTTAGATTTGAGTGATTTGGCTAACCTCTGATAAAATCTTATCTAGCTTGTCTTTCGCTCTGGACGACCTAAAAACACCAATGATACAAATAGGAGCAGTCTCTCCACAAAGAGCATCAAACTTAGAAACTGCAAGTAGGGGTATTTGTTCAATGGTGGTGGTGAAGTAATGGTGCAACTAGTGGCAAAGTAATGGTGGAGTGGTAGAGAGCTGGTTGTGGTGGTGATAATGTGTGAAACGATGGGGGTGGTGCTGAAGGTGCGGTAGTGAAGTGATGGTGGTCGACGTGGTGAGGTGGTCAGAACAGTACTAGTGAGGTCAAAGGGTGGTCAAATGATGGTGGTGGTGGTAGCTGTGATGTGGTAGTTGTAGTGGTCAAGTGATAGTGTTTGTGGTGCAGACATCCGAATTTAGCTTCGTAAAAATACGAGTCCCGCTTTTGGGGAATCCCCATGATGAAACGTTTTTTCGTATGCTTTGATGAATGATGAAGTGTGTAAAGCCCAATGAAGTCTATGACACTCTTAATTAATGAAGGAATATGTTAGAACTAGGGAGTGAGTACTGAATGGAATTTAGAATAAGTAGAAGGGCACAAAAAACATCTTTTAGCCATAGTGGCTCCCACGATATATTTGAATCGTTCTGCCTTCGACCCACTTTTCATAGTTTGATTCCCTAGCTTGATTACCTTAATAGTTTGATTCCACCATCTCTTAGTACTTTTCATACCCTCTATATCAATACCAAATAGGTTTTGATTCGATTAAAAAGGAGGGTGATTGAAAGAATTTTGCCAAAATAATTTATTTTTTTGACCCGTTAAGGATAAAATTGTCAAATCATTTAATTTCAAAATAATTTTGGATCCAAGTTACTTTGGTTCAATTGTAGACTCAAAAAGCTTTTCAGCAGTTCAGGTCATGCGCAATTCGGAGTTCGAGAGTGTCTGTGGCAAATCCGCGAAGTTAGGCATTTTTTGCAGTTTTGAGGTGCGCCCAGGGCGCATTCAAGTGCGCCTGGGGTGCACTGCCAAAACTTAATGATGTCATCTCTTCCCCTATTTCCCAATCACGACTGTCTCTTCTTCTTCCCTTCTCGTCCACCTCCACTACCTAACCACCTAGATCAATATCCAATCCCGCAATCTTAGTTTTTTTTTTCTTTTCTTTTTCACCACCATATTTTAACCACTCCTGTCGTCCTACCACCACATCTCCACAACTACCACCACCTCATCGCCATTGTTTCACTACCACCAATCGCTTCACTATACTTCCATGGCTCTACTGCCACCAACACCTCGAGGCCATAATTTTACCACCACTACTTAGCCACCATGATTGTCACCCTTCCACTAAACCATCGCCGCCTCACAACCCCCATCTTCCTATTGCTATCATTGTGGCACTAGCTCCTCCAACAATACTTCATTGTTGCTATCACCACCGGCCACCACCACCACCTACGTACCATCATTTCACGACCACACCTCACCCTACAACCACCACCATTACTTCATCGTCACTACCACCACTTTATCACCACGCCCTATTTCACCACCAATGCTATCACTTGACCACCACAACTACCACACGTCCACTTCACCATCACCGCCACCTCACAACCACTAACTTACTACAACTACAACCACTACGTACCGCACCACTTCTGTCATGCACCTTCATTATTATGCTATATTGCTATGCATACTGTGGGTGGGGTCCTCTACATAGCGGTGTGGTGTGAGGCGAAAATATTCTTTTGTAGAGGTGATGAAATACCGTCATGCACTTTCATTTTGCGTACCAAAATATAGTATTTATATATCTATACAATGTTCTCAATTCAAAATAAAAAATAAAAAATTACTATCTTGAATTACTTTGAATTGCCTTCTAAATTAAGAAATTAAAATGATAGTTGCAACTCAAATGACAAATGAAAATTTTAGTTTGACCCCAGTATTATGCTTTAATTATATTTGTAATGAACTTCTTATATATACACACACACAACACATTATATTCTGCACCATGATTTTGCCTAGGGCCCCCCAAATATCTTGGGCCGGCCCTGCTCTGTTGTATATAGTTGATGTTAGATTTCTTGAAGGGTTCCAACATAAAACCAATTGGCAATACGTGGCGTAGCCTCTAGAATATAGGGAGAATTTTTAGGAGGTCCACTATAGCATGTTTTTAACCCCACTAGTCCACTTTTAATTTCCTAACCCCTCTAGTCCACTAGCCTAATAAAACAATTGCCATGACAAAAATACCCACCCTATATAATCACTCATAAAGAGAGAAACCCTACAAAATATTTCTAGATCTGGAACGGCCCTCTCTCTCTCTCTCTCTCTCTCTCTCTCTCTCCCCCCCCCCCCTGATTACTCATTGCCAGTGCAGTACTCCTCCTCCTCCTCCTCACTACTCATCGCCGTCGTGGCCGAGTTTCTGCCCTCCATCGCCGCCTACACCCTCACCATCCCCCTCACCACCACCAACGACCTTCTCTAAGCAACGATTCATCTCCCTGTCATCGTTCACTCCCTCTCCATCATCATTCACTTCGTCGCCATCATTGTTCAATCAGTCGCCGTCGATTTCAGTTACGGTTAGCATTGCTTATGATTTAGTTAAGGTTTTGATTATTTGAGTGACATATGGTTAAATGTGAGCATCTGTGCTTTGTAAATCCAAAATAATATATAACATATAACGTTTAGGTTTTTGGTTGCTTAACATATATGGCTATCTAACTATATATGGTTATCTGTCATCCTTTTTATTCCATTAAGCTCATAGAAATTGCTATATGTGCATGTTATCTAGCATCCTTTCAACATAAACCACATATGTACATATGGTTATCTTTGGTTATCTGGGATCGTTTTTATTCCATTAAGCTCACATATAATGCTACTAGTGCTAATCCGTGCCTACGGCACTGCGCATTCCGGATAGAAGGAGATAACAGTTGTGTAATTTAACTTAAAACTATGGGCTCTTTAATAAAATGAGGAGAATGCCTCTCAACCATTGGATCAACAAATCCAGACCATTCCAACAACTTGTCCCCACACCCTTTTGTTTTATAATAGAGATATGTGTACATCTGAACCCTGTATCATGTCATCAGTTCTTAACATATATGGTTATATGTTCAAATATGTTGTCTGCATGTCATCAGAAGCAAGTCAGTGGGGCCACTGCGTGGACCAATTTAATAATTGATGGACAAAGGAGTATGATTTCATGAAAAATATGAAACTGTACAATGAGATCACCCAAGACTTAGCTCTTATACTATGTAAAATATGAGAGAGGAAAGATTGTATTGATTTCGATAATGAAACTGTACAATGAAGAGTCCTTATTTATACATGGTGAGAGAGCCTAACTATGGAAAGAAAATCAACCTAATTACAATCTAATCATAATTAATTACAATAAAAAGGAATCAAGAGAATCATATAATATCAAGATATGATTACGATATTATATGATTTGATATTCTAAGAGTTGAAAAGGCTTTATTAGTTGTAATTGATACGATTCCGTATGTAAAAAAAATATATTACGGGCTGAACAGATCGAAAAATTAAGTATTCGGTGGTAATGTGCTCTCACACAATCTTGTGCAGCATTATTTGATGGTTTCACCAGGATGGTCTTACAAAATCTCAAATCATAGACTAGCTTGCTGCTGGTTTCTTATGAATCTCACATTTTCGTCATGCCAACACAATTGACCTGGTTTGGTGATTCCTCGTGTTCGATTCTCTATTATGGAGGAATCTATACATTAGCTGCATGACAAAGAAATACTTTAATGTTACTTGAAGTCATTGCTTGGTATATCCAGCATGTGAAAGGGACAAGCTTCAGAAGTTTGTTTTTGAAGAATGTCTTAGCTGCTAGTGTGTATAATCTGTGGATGGAAAGGAACCAAAGGGTTTTCAACTTTCAAGCAAAACACCTCTATCAACTCAAGATCAGATTATTCTATAGACTATTTTCTGCGTCAAAGAGTCTTTGTGTTTGAAGAGGGGAGTGGATCAGACACATCTAAACAGAGCCCTTTGCTGTAGTTGGGGACTTACCGACAAGATTTTTGGCCCTTTTCTCACTTGTAGTTTAGAGTTGGAAAATCAGAATTGGATGTATAAATTTCTTTCTAGTCTTCAGTTGGCATTAGATTGTTAAAGTTAAAGTGATGTATAGGTGCCTTCTTTTTATGGGGGAATGCCCCCTAGAGTTTGTAGATGCATTTGAGCTTTATAAAAGAAAGTACTTACGGAAAAGAGAAAAAGAAAAAGAAGTAATACTTCAATGTTGACGTGGTTTGCTCAAAATTGTCTGTGGTGACTGGTACTGAACCTTTTTGCAATATATTTGCTACTTACCCTGCATATATGATATATACATGCTACTTCACTAGTATTTTGGGAAATCGTAACCAGAGCTTGTGACTTTTGATTTTGGAATTATTATGTGCATAGTTATTCAGACTTATTGGTTCCTCTGATCCGTATATGGAAAACATCTTCATGAACTCACTTTTAATTGTGTTTCCTTCGATTATGACTGCCTTTTTTCAAGAGCTTGCCTTTCAACATATGATATGACAAACCTACGTAACCAGCTTCATCTGTGATTTTGATGACATTTGTTACAGCCCCTTGGCCTGCGCTTGTTCTTTTCTTGGTACTTCATGTAACAATTATTATGTCTGGAACTTTATTCTTTCTTCGTGCACAAGTATTGTCAAAATCTAATACTTGCAGCTTAGCCCTTGGCTACTTGTGCTTTATTCGATTGGCTTTTATTTGAGTTTGCCGACATGTTCCTGCACTAATCTAATTGCAGCAACTACAGTTCTAGCCCTTCTGTATAAGAGGAATAAATTAATCGATGTAGCTTTGCTCTTTCCAATGCTTTGGTAGCAAGATAAGGATTTCCTTTAGAATCAATCAAACTTGTGTTTCAATTGTACTTATTTGTACAAGCATATCATTTTCCAAAAAACTTGACTGCTTCCTTTGTACTTAAAGCATCCATTTGGTATTAGAAATTGGAAGGAATTGGAAACTTGATTGTCATGGTTGCCAACATAAGTTTAGTTTAGAAGCCCTTATCCGGCAGGCCATCTTCCCATTTTGTTTGTCTCGCATTCTCTGCTAAACAAAGCTCGAGTTTCTTTCGTATTCATCTCCCAGCTTTCGACTTCGTCTTTTTTTTATTCAACTTAAAGACCAAAGGGTACATGTTTGGAGGACCTGGGACATCTCATTTTGCTCGGTTTGAGAACAACAAAGAGGTATGCCTGAACGCTTTCCTGGTTTCATTGATTAATGTTGGCCGGGATCCAATATACAAACCGTAGAAGTGCCTTAATGCCATGAGTAAGGTACAAACCAGGGTGTAATAGATACTGTTCGACAGTTTTTCACCATCTTTTTAAAAATCAATTAGTGTTAGGGAGAGTTTCGATTAAGTCTTTTATGACATTTGACATGCACCCACAAGTCTATTTTTAAAGCGGTCGCAGAGAGTGTGTTTACACCCGTTTTTAGCACCAAATCTTGGGCTAGCGCTGGAGAGCTATTTAATTAAATATTAATTAAATTGGGCCAATTTTTTTGAGTCTTGTGAGTTAAAAATTAATGGACCGCATTAATTTTGTGATTTGGAGTAAGGCCCAATTAATTTTAATCTTGAAGCTTGGCCCATGTTTTATTTTATAAGAATCGGCCCATGATTTATGGATAAACTCCAATCGTTAGTTATGAAGAAGATTGTGGGTCGTGATGTATGGAATAATTGTTCCAAAGCCATGGGGTCAAATGGTCCTCTCTCTCTCTCGTTTTGTACCCCACCGCAGAGGACACAACAAACCCAGTTACTCCTCAGGAAGAAGAAAAGTCAGAGAAGCTCTTCTACAACTAGAATAAGATACAGTGGCTTAATTTGCTCGTCACTCATCTGCTCTGGTTCGTCTCCTCCGCTCAACCCACCTCCACATCCACAAAGATTGGTTCCCACTCCCCACCACTGCTCCAGATATAGCCAGTATGGAAAACCCCTCCCCTCGATCCAATGATTTGCACGCATACAAATAATAAACAGAGCGCAATAATCAATTTTGAACAGAATGGTAGCGGAGCACGTATATATTTCTCTAGAGTTAAAAAATAACAAATTCAATTCATCGGCGAGCAATCTAGAAATTAGAATAATCGGACTGAGAGAGTAGGAAGAGGAACATTTGAGGGAGGTGGGTGAGTTCTTGGGGAAGTGCGTGTGTACTATGAGAAAGGGCATAAAGATGAACAGTCTGAAAAATGCCATGGAACTAAAAAATAGAGTCGTGGTATTATCGCCACCCCAATTTTATTGTAACAAAACGAAAACATCCTGAGGAGGGGGGGTGTTAAAATGGAATGGATTAATAAATAAGAAAAAAGGTAGGGCAAATTATAGTTACCCCCTCTAACTATGGCTCGCGTACACTTACCCCTCTTTATGACCGTTTGAATTTTCGTTAGTTTGAGGGGGTTAAGTGCCAAAGAAAAAGTTATAGGGGGATAACTGTATGCGAGACATAGTTAGAGGGCGGTAACTATAATTTGCCCAAAAAGGTAACTGTACGTGGCACTTGCTAGGCTACTAGATTCTGGTAAAAGTTAGAGAGAGAGAGAGAGAGAGAGAGAAGAGCATTATTATGTGTTTTGTGACTTGTATTTTGTTTTGTGCGAGGGGGCGATTTCACTGCCTTTTATATCGATGACAATTTTGTAATTTTTTATTTTTTGACAATTTTGTAATTAGCTCGACCTTTTTTAACGTGTTTTGTGTTTCCTTCAATGTTTTATAACGGATCGTGGGTGTTTTACTTTCAATCCATATTGAATTCACTTTCAATCTATTTAAATCCATATTTATATGGATTGTTATAAAATATGGACGGATTGAGTTGAGTTATAAGTGGACAGATTTGGACGGATTAGAAAAAATGGATTAAGATTGCCACCTCCCCATGTAAAACATTGACAAATTAAAGGCGATATCATTTCTATTTATACATGAAAAAGGTTACAGTGTTGCACAATGTAAGTATAAAAGTAGTTCCAGATCCAGAAAAAATAGAATACATAAATATTCGTCAGTTCATCAAAGAATAAAAGACTAAAAAAAAAAAGAAGCACAATTCAAGAATATGATCTCCATTTTCTGATTATATATATACGGCTACATATAATCATATAGGTGGAGAATCAAAGAGTTTAGTGAACCAAATGGACAAAAATCTGTTAGGGTAAATACTACTCCATGCATTTACCACGTACGTACGGATTATTAATCTATATATATGCCTCCTGTTATGCTTAATTAGTTTTGATTTGCAGGACCACTTAAAGCAGCTGGAAGGAAGTTTATGCGATTGGAGATACCAAAAGCTTTGTCTTCTCAAATAAGATTCGCACCACGTACACAGTTCCTTTGGAAATATCTGAAGAACTAACGCGCGCCGTAGCAGAAAATGTCTACTCCGCAAAGCATAATTGAGCGGTTGGGATGTAGAGCCTTTTATGAAGCGGTCAATGCAGCAAGTAAAGCAGGAAAGTATGTTCTTCACTACAGGACGAACTTGGACAAATTGCGAATTGAAATGAGAAGTCTTGAAGATCGTCAGGTAATAATCAAAAGAGAAGTTCGCGAGGCCAATGATCGCGGTGAAGAAACTGAGAATTCTGTTTTAAACTGGTTAACGGACGCGGACGAGATGAAAGGTTATGTTGAGAACCTTATCGAGCAAAGTACAGCCAAGGCAAAAATGCACTGCTTTGCATGCTCATGTCCTAATATCAAGTGGCGGTACCGACTGGGCAAACAAGCCGAAGAGAAGACAGTGGCTGTCAACCAACTCGCTGCTCAGCGCAGCCGATTTGATGTGATTTCACACCCTAAGCCGTCTCCTCCAGAACTTGAATTTCCATCCTCCGAGAATTATGTTAACATGGATTCTAGTGCCATGTTATTGCCCAAGGAGAGCCTAATGTCTCAGAACTTGGAGAGATTTAGGATCGTACTGGGTTCTAACATCATCTTGAAATATGAAGGGCCTTCTTTTGTGGTGGACGAAGACGATGTGCTCGTCAGTGACATTAAGGGTTTGAAGAACTTGCTTGATGATAACGCATATGGAAATGTATCTCTTGATTATCTTCCTAATGAGCAAAGTTCAATCCTGCAAAGACATGGGCAGCAATGGTCAATTTCATTCAATATGTTAATTGTGTTTCAGATTTCACATTGTAAGACAAAGTATCTCTTCTCCCAATCTACCGTGAGAGAACTTGTCAATCTGGAAGAACTAATAGTAAAATCCTGTGTAAGAATGGAGGAAATAGTTGGATTTGAAGGACAGAATGATGAAGATGAACTCACAAGTGAGTTGAAGTTCAACAAATTGAAGCGACTGGTGTTGCAATTTCTACCAAACTTCATAAGCTTTTATGCCAAAAAGGAGAAGGTGGAAACAACCATGGGAAGCTCTTCTGCCCGTGCCCAACCTCTTTTCAATGAAAAGGTATCATTGCCCTTTTGATTAATTTACTTGGCTATTTTTTCGGCTGGTTCTTATTTCAACATGTTTTATATTGAGGAATGAGTTCAACATTCGGCTTCAGTGCCACATTGATGGTATGATAATCCCCCAAAGACTAGTTTTAAGGTTTGTGTAAAATAATGTGAGCTTCTGATTTTAATTTTTTTTTTAAAAGAAGGGAAATGTGAAGTACTCCCAACTTTATATGGGGATTCCGTCACGAATGCTTAACTTTAACTACAAATTGGCGTAACAAAATTGAAAATGGCGTTAGTACAAGAATCACAAATAATGTCGTAACAAAATTGATATCATAAAATAATGTTCATCGGAAAAAATGTAGACCATTTTCATCAAATGATGCATAACATTTTGAAACTGGCATATATAACATGCAATATTTTCAAAATCATTGATATAGCTTTTCCCCCATCATAACATTCACCACAATTGGTATAGCATGTACCACGAAAAAAACATACTTCCTCTGTCCCAAAAGAATTGTCCGGTCATGAAAACAAGAACTTAAAAAAATACATTTGTATCTTGAAAAATTTAAAAATACTCCTTTCGGGTAGGGGAAGAAAGCATAGCACGATCATAGTTGCCCAACTCTAAATGTTTGTTCTTTACGGTTTGGGAGATGTGATAGGGATTTTATTATTAAATCCAATAGGCTATTTTTGTAGGAGAGTGATTTTTACACTCCCCAAATTGTTTGGGAGATGTAACAGGATTTTATGATTAAATTAAATACGCTATTTTTCTAGGAGAGTGACTTTTACACTTCTCAAATTGTTAACTGCACTTTCAAGGGAGTGCGAAAATCACTCCCTTTTGTTCTATGAATTTTACGCGTAAAAATTGAAACAATATGCAAGTAGCTTCAATTGGAGCTACAAGCACGAGAAATTTGCTGCTTTTACTCAATCAACTTCGCTAGAAACACAAACAAATTTACACAGGAGTAATCAGATTTTTAATTTCATGGCATTAGCTCTCTTGGTTTGTTTTATGGGTAATGGAGGAAATTTTTTTCCAAGGCATTTAGAGTTTTTGATTGGCCTTGGTCTGAAAGAGGAAAATTTTCTAAGGCATTAGATGAACAGAACGCTGTGCTAGCGGAGCACCCTAGTAGCGTGCTAGTACTTGTACGCACCCTAAGAGTGCTAGGGCCCTCCGGTGGCGCTATTCAAAGTGTTTTTGATTTTGATTTAATTTTAATTCTTGAGTTTGAATGGTGCACTGGAGCTAGCTCGCGTGGTAAGACCGCCCCGCTAGCACCTTGACTTGTCTTTTTCTCATTGGCTAGCTCTAGGTTTTGTACGAGCTCATATATAAGCGTATTTTTCACTCTCTTAGGGTACCCACACTTGCATTTGCCCACTTTAGAGAGAGAAAATCAATTTTACTCATATCTCTTGTGTTCTATGCTTTTGTGATGATCTAAATTAAGCATTTGATCATCTTTTAGCATCCTAGAGAAATACTCTAATATCTAATGTATTCTCTCTAGGTTGATTTATTTTTCACAAAAAACTTCATCTCTTTTAAATTCATATATACATTGTTGCCTATGAATCTACATGGCCGGATGATACCGGAGGCGTTCTAGAACGGAGATCCAGATGGTATTGCTCGAGGAGTCCATGGAATCAAGAAGGGGAATGAGGTGCTAGGCAAGAATCGCAATTAGGTGTGATTTGAGATAAAAGTCGGTAATTCCTAATTTGTAGTCTTTTTGCCTAAAATTTTGATTTATGAAAAATTGAGAAGATTGGGCCGTGGTTTTATGCTTAGGATTTGTTGACCCTAAGTAGTTTCCATGTATATCTCGTGTTCTTGCATTCTTTACTTATATTATTAAATTGTATTGCTTGGCATAGAGATTGGATAATTGTTTGAGTTGTTGATTAGTCTAAATGTAAATTGGTTGTCCCATTCACATACCCGCACCTCTGGGGCTTTGTAGTGCATAATATAATTTCAAGGGTCAACCTTTTGATGGAAGAATTACTGACAGAATCATGCTCTATATTACTTTGTAGGTTATTTTACCTTTCTTGGAGGTTTTAGAAGTGGATCGGTTGGGTAACATCGTAGAGATTTGGGATGAACAATCACCTTGGTTCAACGAACACACAGTGTCTTGCGGCAAACTAAGGGACGTGAAAGTCCAGCGCTGCAAGAAACTAATGAAATTGGTTCCTTCCAATATACTTCCACGGCTAGACAAGGTGCAAAAACTGTGTGTAGAAGGCTGTCCAAAGATAGAATCCGTGGTCTTCAAGAATGAAAAAGAAGAAGAAGCGGCTGACGATAGTACCCTGTTCATCCCTGAACTACAGTATCTTAGAATTAGCGACATGGAGAACCTTAAAAGTTTCTACTCGAGTTCTAGAGCATCCAATGCCCAATCCTTGTTCAATCACCAGGTATGAATGTCAATCATAGCTCCTTTTGTTAACCATGGTCATGTATAAATCAAAAAACAGAAGATAAAGATTAGACCTAACTTAAATATTCAAATTTGATCATCCCTCAAGTAGTAAAAGTAAATTCCGTTAACTGTTGATCTACATTCCTTACGCCACCTTGAGGTTGCAAACCCCATCTTGTTGCTTATGCTTTGCATGTGATTGCTTTACTAATTGTTTCTATTTTCGTTGCGCTATATTATGTAGGTATCATATCTTGTCTTCGCGTGTTTGTTCTTGGATGAGTTACCTCTGCGGGATCTTGGTATTTATCTTGGAAACTTCATTGCCTAGTGTGTTTGAGTTTTTAGAAGGTTACTTGTAAGGATTTGTTTCCATGTATTGCTTGTTGGAAAAATTGGCCGCTGCAATCTTTACTGTTGACGAAATCTCCACCAAACCTGTAATACGCTTCGAGTCACGACTATGTCGCTTTCCTAAAGACAGTATTTGCCCCCACCAGTTGGTATGCAAAGGGTTACAGCAAATCTGCCTTCAAGATAAATCGAAGCCCGAACTCGAAGTTCTTTCCGTTTTCGTTTGTACTAACGAAACGGACAGAATACCTGCTAGAACGAATATAAGAACCGAGAACCACTGTGTTCTATTTTCTGCAGCAAAACAGAACGCAGAATGAATTCTAGAAAATATAGAGAGAGATGTGGGAGAAATTCGGATTTCATGTGTGTAACCACGGATTCTGACAAGTAGTGGTGTATTTATAGGCCACTACGCACCCATTGAGAATGGGTACGCACCCGATCTAATCTGACCGTTGGATCAGATCCTATGGTCTAAATCGACTAGTCACATCCAGTCACACCGAACAGGTGTACTATTTCGCTCACACCCAACGCTGACGTGCAAAGTGCGCCGCTAAAGCGCCACAATGCACCACAGCCCACGCCACACTGCCCACGCCGCGCGCGCGCGCGTGCGTGTGCGTGTGTACCGGAAAACAAAGCATTCTAAGGAAATAAGGAAATTTTCCAAAACCAAAAACGACTACACCTTTATTTTGAAAATCTCTAACATTGCTTTTGTGTATAAATGATTTTGTCCCGAAAAAACCTAAGGGGAAGATTGTTAGTATGATTGGCTTTTTCTGGATTTTGTCAAAACTATTGGAGTCTGTTTTGTTCTTTTTTTTCATTTGGGTTTGGGAGAGAGTTTTTTTTATCTTGTCTAGACACTCCACCTGGTGAATGAAGCTAGAAATGTTGAGAAGCTCATGTCTTGACGAATGATCAGATAATGTTCGAAAGAGGTATATGCATACATATGCATTTAACGTAATTTTTTTCCATGCATCTTTTCTAGTTTCATGCCTAAACTGTTATAGAGTAATCAGATTTTTAATTCCATGGCATCAGTTCTCTTGGTTTGTTTTATGGGTAATGTAG